>JAYESA010000001.1:127222830-127390330 GCA_036927795.1 Iris macrosiphon | reverse complement strand
TGATTTGCATTACAAAAGATAAACTCAAAAGGCAGGCGCGCTCCATCAGATAGTCCACGTCGTTCATACATTACGCCCTTGTATAGGTTGAAAGTCCAAGCCTCCAAAATGATCTGACTCCAACTATACTTCAAAATAGAGGTGCTCCTAACGCCTCCTCGTCTATCCACTAGCGTTGCACCGTCTGAGTGCCTGAAATAGTTGCCCACAACGTGGGTCAGTACTCAACTTGTACTGGTGAGCGGGATGAACCCACTCGACTAAATCGACACTAGCTTATTAGGGGCGAGCATGCATTAAGATGACTTCTATAAAGAGGCAAGTGAATTCAATTCATATCAGTTGCATGTTTTGATAGGAATGAAAATAATATCGAAATCCAACCAGTGCATCGATTGCTTACTCAACCGATGCACGCCTTCCCTGCAACGAAACACAAGTATACTTACCATCTGCACAAGACAATAAATTAGCATGTATTCTAGTCTATGCGGTCATTGGTGTGATCGACACCTTAGGGACATATTCAAGCATTAGCGGCGTGCCCTATCAGTCCGGGTAGCAAGCCCTGCTGGAGGTCCCGCAATGCATCGTGACGAGCACGAATCAAATATTTCCCTCCGGATCGATACGGTTCCAGTGCCCCGGAAAGCCGTTTCGAGGAAATGCCAAACCTTGTGCACAAGTTGTCCCAGACCATGCAAATGCATGAACAATTTATATATCATACAATGCATCGAATTAAACAAAAGAAGTTAAGCAGCAATATATATCTCATGCAACAGTTCATATTTTCTCAGCGCGGTGTTCCGATTCAGTTATCCCATAAGTTCAAAACTCTATCCGAGGCACTAGGCCGCCACCAACAACCAACTCTTCCTTTATAAACAAACTCAGTTATAAGGTGTGCAAGCATATAGAAATATTAGTCTACAAAATCCCATGTTCCTTTCTTAGTGGCTGGCATACATTGTGGCAAGGATTTCCTAGGCGTCCAACCGGGCATCATCGAGTGAACGTTTGAAACATTAAAGATGTTGGCGTGAAGAAGTAGGAAAGAAGGGTCCAAACCACTCACTGGTTAAGGAAAAGGTAGCTGAAACAAAGATTCCCGCCTAGCGACGATCAAACGTCAGTTACGCGGACCTGCACAGCACGAGCACCAATTAGAATCTTGCCTATCCTTCCTTGCCGAACTCCCCAAGAATCAAAGCTCCAAACGATAAAACCAGCAGCGAAAACCAAGCAAATCGAAAGCAACACCAAATCAAATCCCAAAGCGGCAATCAAGAAAACCAAGCAACCAAACACGAAAACTATTGGACTCGTTTCAATAGAGGCCTTTCCATGAGTTGGAAAGGATCATCGCATTTCGTCCGTGGCAAGAAGATGCCGAAGTTCTAAGTTATGACTCAAACGGACTAGCCACAAGCCCAATTACGTAGTGCACATCCCGGTCGGATCGGGATTTGAGGCACTACAGTAGGCAAGTATACCTTGCCAAGTTTTACTGTTTAAATTATTAACTGTTGAATGTTATTGTTAGTAAAATTACATATAACAGTAAGTATCTGAGATTGCCTCGGGTACCGTCAACTGATACGTTGACAAGTAGTGTAACTGACTTAGACTATAGCAGACTTACCAACAGCTGCGAGGGTATCCTAATATCCTCCTAGACCCCAACACTTGTACACGCAACAAGGTTGCACTTCATTTTGGGATGCAAGTTTACGTACTCGATTAGCTACCAGTGCGTGCGACGTGCATCACGGCTTAGCACGAAATCAGGAAATTCAGGAAAGTTAGGACTTGGCATTTAGCTACGTGGTTTACACGTTGTGGATTCGACTTGTATTACCGCATTGGGCGGAGAAGACAACTAGTAGGCGTATGGGACACCCAACTTCTTTATTGCAGATACCGCACTCTTCGGAGTGATACTGACGTTATATATACTTGCAGATACCACATCCCTTAGAGTATTGGACGTTGTATATATTCAGATACCTCATTCTTCGGAATGACGGACGTTGCAGATACCACACTCTATAGGATGCTGGCCGTTATGCCTACGCCTACCCATACGTACCAAGGTTGTCTTTACATTGCATTCACATAGATGGTTAGCACACCCTGTATTTATTTATTCAGTATTTACATACATGGCATATTTTTATGTATCTTGTTATGTCCCACTGAGGATCTGGTTCCCTGCCAGGTTTAGATGAGGCCTTCTACCCCACGGTATATGGGCCTGGACAAGAGACCATATATGCTACTGAGGAGGAGCTAGAAGAGCTGCCCACCGAGTCTGCCTGAACTTTTAGAGCACCTGGAGCTGGAGCTACCACTTAGATAGACGTCACTCTAGTCTATCTTATTTTAGTACTATTATTATCTTTTGTAGTGGATTTGTTCCCACTAGATTTTGTACTATGACATTCAGGCTTAGCATTATATATATTCAGCACTTATTCCCATGTTCATTGATATATTTTGTGGATGAGATTAGATTTACCTGTATTAAACTTGTAGTATTTTAGGACAGCGTAGCACGTTCCTTTGGGTCCATTAAATTGGATAAAACCCTTAGTGACGTGTCAGCTGGCCAATGCCACGTGGCCTAGTTTCATACATTTTGGTACTGGGGCGTGACATGTGGGAAGTGCAGACACATTATGAGATATTGCCGGCTTTGGTTAGGGCAATATATGAGATATGGTTCTGGGCAGCATATGGCCAGAGACTGTCCAATGTAGCAGGCCTTGGCGCTTCCTTAGCCGATGCAAAGACCAGCACTTCCAGCACTGCGACCGGCTCAGCAGATGACGAGGCCAGGAGCACCAGGAGCGGGAGCACCTCGACCTCCAACAGGTGGAGGATTTCAGCAAGGACCACCACTACCTCCTCAGAAGGACCAGTTTGCTAGGGCTAGGCCACAGGGAACTTCTTAGAGGATTGGACATGCTTTTGCTTTGAAGATGGATGAAACAGAGCAGAAGATTGATGTTATAGCAGGTATTACCCTTGTTTCTGCTTTTTTTGCTGTGGCATTATTTGATACGGGGAAGGAGTTGTACATGTTAGTCGTGTTTGTAGATCTTATTCTATAGTAATCCACGGCAGGGAGATAAAGGCTCGACTCTTAGTCTTTCCCATGCCATCCTTGGGATGGACTGGCTAAGCAAGTAACATACTTTCTTCGTCTGCTACTGAGGCAATATTCTCTTTAGGGTACCAGGCCAACCGAAGCTCGAGTTTGCACGAGGATCCACTGAGATGCATAATGGTGCTCATATGGCATTGGACGACGTCATTTATTACCCTATCATTTTAGAGTTTTAAGACGTCTTTCCAGGAGAATTATCAGGGCTACCTCCGGATAGAGATGTAGACTTCTCAATTAAGTTGACCCCAGGAGCAGCACCTATAGCGTCGCATGTTTATAGATTGGCGAAGAAGGATATGGATGAGATGAAGGCGTAGTTGAAAGAGTTAGAGGTAAAGGGCTTCATCCGACCGAGTGCATCACCCGAGGGACCCCCAGTATTATTTTTACCCAAGAAGGATGGGTCAGTTCATATGTGAATTGATTACAGAGCCTTGAATGTTGTGACGGTGAAGAATAAGTACCCTCTATCGCCCTCAATGAATTATCCCGTACACCGCACATGTCATCAGGATGACGGTTGTACATCCATGAACGATGACACAGATAGTAATTCATATCCATTTTTAGATACTTCTGCAAAAATGACAGTATGTGTCCTATAAATCGTTAAATACAGTATGATTCTCTGGAGGAAGGTAAGAACTGCTATAACTTGATACACAATGCCCTATGTATGTGTGTGTGTGTGCATATGGTTGTTTGAGTGATTAAGTGAGCTCGGGTCACTAGGGAGAGCAGTTCACAGTTTTTAGTGTGCATTATTTGGCAATAAAGGGAGAGCAGTGTGCCAGCTCTATGCTAGCAGCTAGCTGTACTGCACAGTGCGGCAGTGAGAAATTAGTGTGCAGCAACACTGTGCAGTACACAGCAGGAAGGATGCACAACAGCAAGTAAACTCAGCAAGTAGCAGCAGAGCCAGTGCACTGCAAAGCCTTCAATAGCAGATTTAGCAGTCTGCAGTAGCCAATGCAGCAGCACGTGTAGCAAGAAGCATCAGCCCAAGTTGGATACGAGTTCTAGAAGAAGCCAATACTGTATCGTGTCTCGGCTTTGAAGAGTCATTCCCGTGTCCGTGTATACGACTCTTCTTGAGTCGACAGGACATTTTGGTCCGATATACGTTATTCTATGTTGGCCGACATCTATAACACTGGTTCTCTAGAGCATAATAATAGATTGTCATATATGTATTTGGAACCATAACCATCACCATCAAGCTTTGTTCAACATAATGTGATCATCCATGGAGCACGACTCAACAATCAAGGAAGCTCCAAACAAGAATAGACCTATCATTTATAACTGCTTGTCGATCATATGTCAACCATGAATTGAGGATATAGTAGTTTCCTCTGGATCTTTCCCCACTAAACCAAACATAGTGCACAAATTTTGAAGTGTCCACACATATATTGTGTTGTGTCCGTGTACTGTATGATAAGCGGCATGGAGACAATTATTTTATAATGTATATGTGCATCTTAGTGTTTTGTGTAGTAACATGGTGCAGACATGCTGGAGTGTCCACACACATATCGTGTCGTGTCGTGTTGTGTTGTGTTGTGTCATGTTAGAGAGAGAGAGAGACAAAGAAAGGAGACAGAGAGATCTCACCGAGTGAGGAGGAGGGGAGCTGGAGAGAGGAGAACGCCGGAGGGAGGAGGAGCCGCCGGAGGTAGGAGGACGCCGGAGGGAGGAGGGGAGCCGGAGGAAGGAGGGAACGCCGGAGGGAGGAGGGGACGCCGGCCGGAGGGGGTCGCCGAGGTGGGGCGCCGGGAGGGAGGAAGGGACGCCGGAGGGGGGAGGGGAGCCGGACACGACGGAGGGGGGATTTAAAAATTTGGGAGAGAGATCGAAGGAAATGGGGGGAAAAGGAATTCGTCAACCCTAAATAATGAAACAAATTAGCGACGTTTAGCGACGCGAGCTAATGACGTCGCTAAAATAAATATTTAGCGACGTTATAGACGTCGCTAAATACGTCGCTAAATATTTAATATATTAACGTCGCTAAATATGTCGCTAAACGTTGCTAACCATATAACTCAGCGACGTTTAGCGACCTTACATAAACTTATAGCGACTATTCTTTTAAAAAATTGAATTACTGTCGCTATATGTCGCCAAACAACGACTTATAGCGACGTTATTCTTTGGAGTCGCTGATATCTTTAATATTAGCGACGATTTAATTTGACGTCGCTAATAGCGTCGCTAATCCCGCAAATTTTAGTAGTGGTTTTCTTACATGATTATAATTAATCAGACTGCAGCTGATCATAGTCATGTACTTTTGCTACTCCGTCAACTTCTCATTTTGTACAGCTGGTTTTCAGAATATTTTGGCAGAGCATTTGGGACGCCTTACTTCTTTGTCATATATGTTCTGTGTTTACTGTCTTTACTTGACTAATTGAGACAATAGATTTTCTATATGACCCTAAGTGACTTGCTTGTAGTATGCACCCCCTTGTCTAGTTAAAGTTGTGGTCGCCATATGACGTTCTATATCTTGTACGGGGTAGCTGGCCATGTCCGTTTTCGTATTCCGGTACTGGGGTGTGACAATTTGAATAATAAGAAACTAAAAGATATCAATGAGAGCTAGCAGCAAGACATAAAATAAAATATTCTAGATTCTAAATTAAGCTATTTAATAAAAATTGTTTAGCATGTTACTAAAGTGGCTCTACTGGCCACACTTATGTTGTTGCAATTGCTTGAGAGATGACCTTTGTAACTTTGCAACCACCAACACGCTTCTCGGTGCTATATCCCAACTTAAGAAGCTGCACCTACAATATTAGGCGAAGACTTTGGTATCCAAATAAACTTGGATCCACTATGGTTAGCATTGGAAACCCAAATAGCATTTACTCTAGCATTGGTAGTAAAACTCCTACGAATAGGACAAGAAAGTTCATATGATCAATACGGGAGCAAAAGAAGCATCTAATGCTAGTGTGTGTGTGTGTGTGTCTGTCGGAATGAGCATAGTTGTGATCATGTGACATACTAGAATGATGAATATCTCTAGAGTGAGCATGAGAAGATTTGGTTTTAAGAATATCATGTTCTAACAACAAATTATTATGCATACAAGTAAGAGAATCAATTTTAGCATTTAAAATATTATTCTCTTTTTTAAATAAAGCAATTCTAGAGATAAAAATATTATTTTGTTTCTTTAAAGCATCAATAGAAGAATCATGCAAAGATGTTAACACATGTGTTTAACTCTTGAAGTCTTCTACTGATGAAGAAAGAGTTTTGATTTTCAAAATAAAAGTATCATTTAAACTTTTTAAAGAAACACAAGATGTGTTTTGAGAATCAAGTTTATATAATAAATTATTGCTTTTTATTTCTCAACAACTCATTAGCTTCTTCTAAATGAACAAACTTTTTCGTAAGTTTTTCATTTGTAGAATGAAGATCTTCCAGAATCTCTAAGGCTTGATTAGTCATAGCTTTCCACTTAAAAAAATTCTTGCATTTAGAAGAAGCATGATTGTCTATTCTACAAGAAATAGAACCCTTGTTATTTGTGAGGAGGAATACAAAGACATAATAGATAAGGTTATACTCTAAGGATGTTAAGCCTAAAAATAGAGTCATTGCTCTAATACCAATTGAAAGAACCCTAAAGGTGGTGAATAGGGTCAAGCTAATAAATCAAGCACAAAACGATTGCTAATAGGCAATTAAAAAACAAGTGTGAAAGGAATAAAGCAATAAGAATATCGACACTCAATGTATCATGGTATACTCCGAGAGGCACTATAGTCCCGAAACTCTCTCCGTCTTTAATCCACAATTATCAAAATAGTTATACCACGAGCTTTGATCCGAAATCTAACCGACGTCTTACACAAGAGCTTTGATCCGAAGGCCCAATTCAAGAAGCATAAGATGAAATTAGGAGGCGATGATACTAAATCGGAGCTTGACCGTTATCTAGATGAGAGTACCGTAGATGATGATGATGATAATGATGATAATGATGAAAGTGGTGATTTTAATACTTTAGGATGGTGGAAGCTTATTTTTCTCGTTTTTCGATCCTTTCAAAAATGGCTATAGATGTTTTGGTCGTTCCCATATCTACCGTGGCTTTCGAGTCCGCTTTTAATACGGGTGGTCGTGTCCTTGATGCTTATAGAAGCTCTTTGACTCCAAAAATTGCTCAAGCACTTATTTGTTGTCAAGATTGGTTTAGGTAGCCTTCCGATCGACCCATTGTATCTATTATTGAAGAGAATTTTGAGGACATCTACAAAGTTGAAATGGATAATTTAGACTTTTTATCTTGTATTACATTCTTTCAATTTGGAAGTAGTTGTGTTTTAACTTGTTCATTGTTCAATTCTTATCATTTAGATTTGGGTAGGTTAACCGCGACATCAACATCAACAAGGGAGATTTGATTAATTTTGCTATTTTTAATTTATGGAATATTTGGGAACTCATGTTTGTAGCATTCCATTTTGGCATTTTGTGAGCATGTTGATGCAATGCTCTATGTTCTGCTGCCTGCTTGATACATATTATGTGTAATATTGCAGCAGTTTCAGTGTAATATTACTCTGTGAAGCAGTTCTAGTGTAATAATGCTGCTACTTCATGTTCTGTGAAGCAGTTTCAGACTTTCAGGACTTCAATTTAGTGTAGTTTCATTTCCAACTCGATATATTTACTATTCTTGATATATTTACTGCAGTTTCATCTCAGACTTTCAGGACTTCAATATTGCTTTAGTGCTTTGCCAATTTTCTATTCATGTTCTAGATATATTTACTGCAGTTTCATTTCTGCTACTTCATCTTCTGGATATATTTACTGAATTTTTATTATGTTTGCAGTGGCATGGAATTCGTTGCATCCATGACGAGGCACTTGTTGCAGCCATTGGTAATGCATGAATTGCAACCATTGATGATGATGGCTTGTTTATTTATTGTTTATTCTTGAAAAGTTTACGAACATTTTAAATGAGAAAGTGACAATGATGAGTACGGCTTGAAAAAGTGTAATTGATACTACATGGCATCATTATGATGCATAAATTAGTCATCCGAGCCATATTTTACTTTTTTTTTCTTCTTGTTTACTCTTTCTTGTGCAGGAATTGATGGCTCATGGCTTGCTAAATTCTCAAAAAGTTCCAATCATAAATTTTGTATATTTGATGGCCTAATGATCAATTAATTTATGTACTACTGCAATTTATGTACCGATGATAAATTCGTGTTATGTACTGATGATCGGATGTGTGTGTTTGTGTGTTTGTTTGAGGAGCTCTTCATTTTCCCCAAATTCTTTTGAATGGGCTCGAGAGCAGCGGAAGAAGCATCCAATCAATGTCAAGAAGAAGAAGACATAATTTGGGACTTCACTGCTGAAGAAGCACTCAAAGCCATTGAAGACTCCTACTTCTCCATCTTGAAACGCTCACTCGCCGATCCCAATGACGACTCCTCCAACCAACGATCCATGCGCCGCTGGTTGCCAAATAGGGCTAGCAGCTCCCAAAGCACCACCACCATCAGCCGCCAATGGCGGCTCTCTCCTCCCTCTTTTTTTTCTTCATTTTTTCAAAGAAGAATGTTTGGCTTTATGGGGAGGGGGATTGGGAGTGGACAGTCTCTAGTAAGTTATGTGTTGTCTTGAGTAAAAGTTCCACAATACTGGACTAGTCCTGAGTAAGTTTTGTAGCGCCTCGATAAATTACCAAGAATAAGAGACGGAGACCATTTTTTTTCCAGTTTTCCTTCTATCTTTTATATATATATAAATATATATATATATATATATATATATATATATATATAACTGTGGATATATGTTTAGATATAAAAACTTAGTTTAAATATATTTTGAATATTTAATATAATTTTATTTGGATATATATATATAACAAATTTTAATTTAAAATATATTTAAATCAAATTTAAACTAATTTAATATAATTTAAATTTATATTAAAATTTTCAATAATATCAATAAATTTTGTAAATCTAAGTTATATATATATATATATATATATATATATATATATATATATATATATATATATATATATATATCTTAATTTACAAATATTTAAACTATTTTCAAAAATATTAGAAAAATATATTTTACGTAGAACGCATGTGCATATACTAATATATATAAAGAGACTTAAAAATGGTTCAAAATGAGCAGTTTAAGCCGTATGTATTGCGTGATTAAAATTAAAAAAAAAACCAATTGTTAACTACTTAATGTTTTATAACTATAGCCAAACATATCTAAATCATGTGGTTAATGTGAGATACATTCTCTCTGGTTGGGTGAATTTTGATCCAGCGGGACAACATTATCTATAACAAATTCTAGTTTAAAATATTTTTTAAATAATTTTTCTACTTGTGTACAATGCAGCAGCAGGCAAGTTATACTAGTATATATAATGGTTTTTGGAATTAGTAAGGCTATCTAGAATGGGATGCAATTGGATCACGTGGAGTCTACATTAGAGTTAACTCAATAAAAGATTAACTGGAGTCCGTTTGAAGTATGGCCCATTTAGGATAACCCAAACCCTGCCTCGTTAAAAATGTTCCAACGCAACTCTACCAATTTAACCTGTTTAGATGGATGGAAATTTTTTTTTCTCCCCTTCTTCCTTCTTTATTGTGTGAAAATTAATTTGTTGTTGAAAATGGTTTGAATCTTTATGAAAAATCCTACAGAAACTCATGAGTTACAATTTTTTTCAAATTACACACGTCACAATTCTATTGTAAGTTTCTAATTTAAGTTTCTGTAGTTGATCTCAATCTTTGTTGTGTTGATATTTTGTGTTGATATTCGGATCAGGTTTGGCAGGTCAGTGGGTCTGAATCCAACCAATTCAATAAATATGTCAAATCAGGTTAGTAGTTAAACCCATTATCCGAAACCAATTCAATAACTAAGTCGGGCAGATGGAACAACCAATGTTATATTTAAACCGTTTCAGGCCTGTTCCAAAGCAGCAACGGAAGTCGAGACAGATTGGCAAGTTGGAGTGGCTATTCTTAGCCCATGCATTAGTCACTTGCTCTGAAGAAAATATGTAAGACTTAAGTCTTGTAATTTCTTCTGCAGCTTGCAAATTCTCTCAAAGTCACAACAGACTCACACGGGCTTTGTCAAAGTTGGGATCAAGGTATAACATAGGTCAAGCAGCACATGAATTTGACCTACACTTCACACAAACCGCAAGAAACTGGGCTACCACCATCATCAGAGCGGTAATAGTGATTTGAACTTGGGAATGATTGAGCTGAATTGGTTCAAGAAAATGTTTTCTTAAGGAGACAAAAATTGAAAATGTTGCATATTATATTACATATCAAGGATAATTGTGACCACCACAATGCCCATCCACCTCTATTTTAGATGGTTACAACTTCAGCTTTCTAAACGACTGCTGGCAACACTTCCACATACTTGAAAGCATACGCTCAATATAAGGGTAAGAATGGGGGGGGGGGTTGGTTTTGTAAAAAAACATCAACGCTCGGAAAACAATTAGATTGGCAGCACATCACCAAAGCATCCCAATGACTTCCATGCCCAAAGTCGGTCACCTGGATCAGTAATACAGAAATGGTAAACAGATACTATGATACACGAGCCACTAAACTATTATGTAAGATAAAATCAAAATAATAGACAGCAGCATGGAGACTAATATATAAATTTCAATCAAAACAAGCCCAATATCACTTAAGCCGATGACCATACTTCTCTCTTAAGCATATAGCTTTCCTGACCATATTTGTCTCTTAAGCATCAAAATTACATACAAATAAATGTGACCGGGATTGTAACTGTAGTTCCTTTTATAAATGTAATAATAGTTATAAAAAAAAATATACTTCTGCAGTTACTGACTCGGGACAAAAATCAAAAGCCGTCACACTAATCCCTTTGCATTTCAATTCGATACATTGCTACGGAATGGTGAAAGCCGATGACAAATCCAGTAGCAGTCCCTTGATCCCTTTTTAATTTCTGGCAACAAAGTCATTTACAGGAAACACAGGCAAATTCGAAAGTCAACCAAATAAAGGATAGCTTCATTGTTAATATATTCAAATAGAAATATATATAATAACCTTAACTCTTAAGAACTAAAATTCAAATAATTTGCAGAATTTTCATATGTATGAAGTGCTCACAAACGTACATTCAATTGGAAGGCCTCAGACAATTTTATCGCAAGTAGAATTATTATATATACAGTAAATCTAAGATTTGGAAGAACCACCGCCTCAATTGGTATGACCGTATACATATAGCTAGTCATGTCCTGTCTCATACCATATGGATTTTACCGCCTCTCCAGGTTCAATTTGGCCATTTCCTGAGATACTAGCATCTCCTTCAACTATGATCCTATCTTTCCTGCTAACCTTATTGGCTCTGTTGCAACATGTCAAAAACAATCGCAAATCGCAGCCAACACCACAGTTTTAGGACAATGAATTTCAATTGTTCCTGCTAACCTTATCGCTTCCGTTGCAATATGTCAAAAACCATCGCCTTATTATTTACACAATCGCAAATCGCAGCCACCACCACAGTTTTAGGACACTGATTTACTATTGTTCCTGCTAACCTTATTGTCTCTGTTCCTGCTAACCTTATTTGAACTGTGATCTATGGTTCCTGTATTTATTATTTAAACTAAGTAGATCAAATTTACAGGAAAGATCAACTTCAATACAATTTGAATTTTTAACAGGATGGCCTTATTATCCTATAGTTTCTTAGGAAGAACCAAGCAGAATTCAGCTGGTTATTAGGCCACAGGCTCAGGCTATTCACCAAAATATTATGTGGTCAATTATATGTCTCGGAAGTATTAGAATGTTATCATAAATGCTCAAAACAGTATTAAACAAGCTCTAGTAGTATTCCAGTATTAAGAAGGTATTTTCTAATAAGCTAGCACAATGCAGACGTAAATTGGATACCTTTTCTTGCAGCAAATAGAATTTGTTATACATCACAATCTTGATAAACTGACAGTTCTACTTATGGGTGTAAATGGGTTGTCTAGACTTGGGATCTCCATATCTCAAGAAAAAGACACACAGGTTCAAAAAAAATTATACACTTAAGCAGCACTTAAGATGCTATAACTATAAGTTTCGTATTTCTTTGAGATATCCACTGGTGTTGCTATATGCTACTAAACTTTCTCTTTATTTATTTTTTAAATTTAGAAGCAGATTACATTGCGTAAAAAAACATTAACCAAAGGGTTCTAAGCCAGTCTTGAAGAATAACTCGATTATCAAAATACACCTTTATAAAAACTTTCACAAGACTAAATAAATGTCAATGAAATAATGATCATCTTAATGAATTTTTTTTCGACAATATGTACAAAAGAGTTAGCATTCAAATTTAGCATTAGCTTAGGATAGGAGTTAAAAGGCTAGAGTTAAAGTATTATATTGTACAGTAAATCAAAGTTTTTCGACCAAAATTGTCACTTCATACTACAACGGCTCCAAAGTGGTTTAGTTATTAAGAATCTTGCCATGCTAATTAAGGGCTACAATTAAGGTATTATCTATGTTGCACGGACATGACATGTTACAGAACCTTAATTTTGGTGTTACCTACTGTAATTTGGAATGTCGATGTCGTGTACGAGGTGTGTGACACAAGATGACACCAATTTTTGGTGTGCCCGTACTTCCTAGGGTATACTATAGTGCAAGTCATATATTTCTCAAGATTACTTCTTTACACCTCAAGATTACTTCTTTACACTAAAACTACTCCAGAATGGTTAATTCATGATTAAGAATCTTAACATACTAATGAAGGGCTAGGGTATTACTATCTTCCACAGACGAGAATACGACAGGATACATACATGGCGACACGGACACGACCTTGATTTTTGGTATTAACTAGTTACTAGTGTACTTTGTAGTGCCTGTGTTGTGGCTAGCATGTCCAACAGGAACACAGGCACCAATTTTTAGAGTGTGCATGCTTCCTACGATATGACTACAATAAAAATCATATTTTTCTCGATCAAGATAATCTTTTTATACTACAACGGTAAATCACCTCCGCTTATACGGGATCAACTAGATTAGCTGCTATCTATTATTGCTGAACAGGGAGAGTCGGTTGGCTCTTTTTGTCTTAGTTTTTGTGTTGTTAGGTACCATTAGGTCGCCCACGGAGCAGTTGTAGCGCGTTAGCACCAAAAAAAGCAATTAGCCACTAGACCGAAGAGGTGGCGCTTAATGACACAGAAAATCTTAATATACCTTTTTTTTAGTTGCCCGGCGTATAGCTCGGGACTTTGTGTACGCTGCATTGCATTTCTTTCGGGCCCACTGTCCCCAACTTCCACCATTTTTTTATAAATGGAAAAAATAATACGTGATCGTGGCTCGATCCAATGATATTCAGCCACCCAGTGATACGTACCCATTCCTCAAGACAATGAAGAGTATTAGAGTTTGGCTTAGTAATGCAGCAGCAACTTAACGCCAGGAGAACAACAGCAGTATCAAAGCCTTCCAAATCAGCAAGCCCTCTATTATCCACTCAGCAAACTTGCATACAGTCAGCAAAGCCAAATATCCGGTCATCTGCAAGAAAATCCAGCTCATCCAATTCTATTACAGTCAGCACCACTCTGATCTCTATTATAAATAGGAGTTGAGTAGAGAAGAAGGGGGTGTGAAGAATATTGTTTAGTTTTCATTACTTTCTTGTTCTTAGAAATTACAATGTACTTTGTTTTTCTTCTTCTTCTTCCTCCTCCTCCTCTAGACAATCAATAAAACCCTAGATTACTCAAATTGTTCAATTCCTCTTGTTCCTCTACTGAATTTCTGCAATTTCATGGCGAATTGGAGTGTATCTTCTCCATTCCAAGGTCAGTTATGACAGAGTCCTAACAATTGGTATCAGAACAACCATGATCCGGTTCTTGAAGCTCGGAATTGGCAGGGCCACGACCTCTATGGCGGATCTAGAGCTCCACAAGGTCTTCATCAAGATTGGCAACAATGGCAGAGATCTGATCCACCTCCAGGAACATATGGAGATCGATGCTCGATCGACCATGATTCTTGGCAAGGATCTCCATCGGTGTCGTCACCATCACCCCCACAACCGTTTGAATCATATCTGGGAGATTCTGGAGGTCGGTGCTCGATCAGCCATGGATTTTGCCGAGGACTTCCCCCGAAACCACCACTCCGGCCACCAACCTCGAAGGGGAAAGGCAACTTCAATCTTGTAAAGAATTGAGCTGTCAAGAAAGAAGTCGGAGCTTCCGACGAGGTTCACCGGAGGATCGCCGGAGGGTCACCAAATAGGAGCGTACGATGGTTCTTAAAGGTTCGATCCTCAATCTCAACTCAAAATGTGATAAAATGTTATAGAACAATTCCAAGTATGAAAGAATCTTCGAAAAGTTGATGAGAACCACGAAAGGAGGGGAAACCCTAGGTAATGCCATCATTAGAGCACCATCACCACTCCCACCTCCACCACCACTACAAAATCCTCATACGTCTCAGCAAAACCCTCCTATGAATGCCTCTTTTCCCAATTCAATGGGAAATCAAAACCCTAACACCATGATTTCCAATTATTGGAGTAACAAAAACCCTAGCCAAATGAACTTGTCAAATGTTCACGGCATGAGTCCTCCAATACCAAACACTGTCAAAGATCATGGATAAAATCCGGTTCAAAACCCTTACCAACCCATTTATGTTTCTCCTTTGGATGCAAGTCCAAGAACAAATCAAAACCCTTACCAATTTCATTATATTTCTCCTTTGGATACTAGTCCAAGAACCAATCAAAACCCTGCTACCCCCTCCTTCACATCAGGATATTTTGGAAACAAATTTGGTATGCATACAGGAAAACCTCCTGAAGTTCCAACCCGTGTATCATGGACTGAATTATCCAGTAATGAGTTTCCAAGGAGGACCCAACCCTATGTATGTTAGGGTAAATTGTCGAGGAATGCAAACTCCGGGAAAGTATGTTCAAGAACCACCTATAACTCCTGTATCAATACCCATGCATGTGCCAAGTGCCACCAACCTACAGAGACATCCAAACCAACAGGTCCCTATGATTCCAGGATCAATTCTTCAGTTCAAACAGAGAGCTAATGGCAACCAAGCATCAAGAACATATCAAGGGTTTAATGTCAACCCAATGATCATTCCCAATGTTCTTGGTACTGGTACTCTATTGTCAAACCCTGACCAAAATCTTGGACACAATTACCCTGAGTTCTCATCAGGACTTGACATAGGAACCTGCACAGTTAGTTCTCATCAGGACTTGACACAGGAACCTGCACAGTTTGGCATGGCACCACAGCAGATATCTCAAGAATTTTTCCACATGGGAATGTCAGCACCTGCATATGTTGGAAACCAATTTGGAATTAGTTCCCAGGGGATACCAAGTCTTGTGTATCCAGGAATGAGTTCCCGGGGGTATCCAGTCATGTGTATATTGGGGTAAATGTTCCAAGAATGCAATTGTCAAAAGTTCCACTTGTTCTTAAGGGAGCTTCTGCCTAAGAATTTGAGGAAGCAAAAAGAGGGATGCCAAAAGCTGGAAAAGGTGAAGTTATTCCATGGGGAGGAAAAGCAGATAACATGAGGCTTGTATCTACAAATGGTGGTTGCACTATTGAAAGCAACAAAGTTCAAAGATATCCTGAAAGTTCTAGTACTCATAAGAGTTTTAAGGTTGAAAGGGAAGAGGTAAAGGAAACCCTTGAAGTTCTAAGTCTGAACTCAGATGAGGAAACTACATCTGTAAGCCTTGATTCAATGAGAGGCAACTCTGAAGATCTTGAGCAGGGAGTTAATACTGGTCATGATACATTTTCATCTTCTGAAAGTGTTGTACAATCAACCCAACCATGTGCAGACAGACATGGAAATGATAATATCACAGGAGATCTGTTATGTACAGATTTTCCATTTCGACCGCAAAGTTCAAGTGTGGGAGAAGACCGTTTCAAGTGCATTTCAACTCCTAATGAAGGGAAGGGACTTGACATTTTGGAAGAAATGAAGCTTGAATTTGAATGCCTTCGCTTAAACCTTTCTGCTACTAGAAGGGTCAAAGTTCTGCCATTAATTGACATTGACCATGCATCCATAGATTCAAATTGCTTACTTGATGACTTGTACATGGTGAAATTATGCAAGTGTGCAGGGAACATGGCTCTATTAGGGCAAACTACTTTTGAAGATCATATCATTTCTTCCGGTGGCCTTGACGTACTGGACAACAATGCTATTGAGTTCTGGAATATTAGTAATTTTGGGAAAACTCGTAATGGCACCACATATGAAGTTCAAACTAAAGTGAAACTATCTGCAAAAGCTTCTTCATGCACTTCTTCAGCCAGAAGCTTTCTTTTCCTTCTGGAGTGCTCACCAGCCTGGAGTTCGAGTATCAGCCTCCATAACCTTCAGCTCCAGAGTCGAGTTTCAGGCCTTCAGGAAGGTGATACTAGGCTGAAATCAAATAATATGAAGATGACACGGGTATCAGCTTGAACATGCACATGCAGAGCCATGAACCTAAATGCTAGTTCTTCAAAATTTTGGTCCAAGATGAGTTTATGCACAACGATGTATCTTTTGTGGATCAAGCCAGCATCAATTACTCTGCTATTGATCCGAAGGTTGAGGACGGAGTTCCTAGGCCATATAAAGAAGCATGGAAGGCCTACAAGTGTGGTTATCAGCAAGGAAGTGTGTTAGAGAAATTGGTGATAATCGTATAGGATCCAGGGATCAACACTATTCCTTCTTTGACCTTGAGACAAGGTCAAATTAAGGGAGGGGGATTGATATGTACCCATTCCTCAAGACAATGAAGAGTATCAGAGTTTGGCTTAGTAATGCAGCAGCAACTTAGCGCCAGGAGAACAGCAGCAGTATCAAAGCCTTCCAAGTCAACAAGCCCTCTATTATCCAGTCAGCAAACTTACATACAGTCAGCAAAGCCAAATATTCAGTCACCTGCAAGGAAATCCAGCTCATCCAATTCTATTACAGTCGGCTCCACTCTGATCTCTGTTATAAATAGGAGTTGAGTAGAGAAGAAGGGGTGTGAAGAATATTGTTTTGTTTTCATTACTTTCTTGTTCTTAGAAATTACAATGTATTTTGTTCTTCGTATTCCTCTAGACAATCAATAAAACCCTAGATTTTCCAAATTGTTCAATTCCTTTGTTCCTCTACTGAATTTCTGCAATTTCATGGCAAATTGGAGTGTATCTTCTCCATTCCAAGGTCAGTTAGGACAGGATCCTAACACCCAGCCAGGGTTTAATATACTAATTAGGTGGTTAGGTTTGGGTACAATACTATATCGCAAAATCAAAGAGTTCCCAATTAAGATTACATCCATCTACTAAAATAGAGTGTGAGAAGCTTAATTAATTAAATTTTCAACCAAAATAACCTCAAATTGTCTCGTCTGGGTCGTCTTCCTCGTCGTCCTCGTCCTCACCCCGATCGGGGAGCAGATACGCCCCCGGCTGAGGCGGGGCCCGCCGCCTGGTCCTGGAGGGGAGGATGTTGTCGAGGTCGACCTCCGCCAGCGGATCGTCGCAGAAGTCGCTGTCGTCCTCCCCCTCCTCGCCTCCGACGAACTCTCCGCTGTCATCGGAGTCGGAATCCGAGTCCTCGTCATCCTCTTCTCCTTCTTCTTCCTCCTCTTCCATTATCATCTTTCCTTTCCCCTTGTCCAATGCCTTCACCACCTCCTCCTCCTCCTCCTCCTCCTCCTCCTCCTCCTTCTCCTCCTCCTCCTCGCCATTGTCCTCTTCTTGGACCTCGGTCTGCTGCTTCCTCTTCTTCTTCTCGACCTCTTCGTTCTCTCCTTCCTCGACACACTCGAGATCGGGCTTCCTCTTCTGGTTCTGGTGATCTAGGGTTTGGAGCTCGTCGTCTTCCTTGATCTCCGTCATGGTTTGGGATTAGGGTTTTGGGAGGGGAGAGAGCGATCGATCGACACAACTAGGGCTAGGGTTAGGGTTAGGGTTGGGACTATCAGCTTGAAATCGGCAGTCTGAGCCCTATATGCTTATATGGGCTTATGGCCTTTTGGATAATCTTGGACCAATTGGTAATACACACCTTTTTTTTTTTACTTCAATTTTGTTGTCCATTTCTATTATTACAAAGAGCCTTGAAAACGATTCCAAATAAACCGTCTAAGCATCATTAGTAAGGTCCATTCAAATTTCTAGATTCAGAACGTAGGAGCTCAATTTGTAGAATAGTAAGACCCAATCTAAGTTTTAATTTCTAGATTCTCAGGTCCAACCCACCCACATGAACTATAGGTTGGACTTGAGAATTTCTATATTCAGAACGTAGGAATAGAATAGAAAGTACCAATTTGGAGCCGAATTCTAGATTTATATTTTGTTTCCCACATTAATTTTTTACCACACAATTTTTTGGACCAAAGCTTATTTTATCATTTTCTACTATTCTCGTAAAAATCCAACTCATTCTACATTTAGTTCTTTTTCAAAATTTTGGGCCTCAAGACGAAATTTTAAGCACCATCTACTAATGATACTATAAGCCACTTGTATATCTTCACGTAATTAAAAATTAAAAAATTAATATATTTTGATTAATAGCTTAACCATCTGATTATCTAGGTAACATTTACGTATATCTATAACAAATCTAAAGCATAAACATATCAAACAAATCCTAATTAAAATATAAATATATAATTAAATTATATTTATATTATAATTTGAACATATGGCAAAGTTGACCTATGTTAGACATGTTTGAACATATGACAAAGTTAACCTATGTTAGGCATGTTTGACCCAATTTGAAGTGGAATGGGTCCATCACGTCCAAATGATCATTTTATCCCTCATAACCTTGTATAAGCCAGTCGACGTGCGAATTTAGCTGACATTTGTCCGGGGATCAAAAAATTTGAACTGTGATTCAATAGTCTCCAATGATGTCTGTTAATATTTGTATTATTTTTTTAGATATCCGACAAAACGTTCGGGACTTTACGCATACTGTGTTGCATGTCTTTGGGACCTACTTCTCCCAACTTCTACCATTTATAAATGAACAGAACCGTGGTTCAAACCACCGATCTTCTGTCACCCAGCCAAGTCTCTTATGTCTCTCTTCGGTAATCGCAATGGTCACTCAAGTTCGACAATGATGTCTATTCATATTAATAGGTGAATACTTAAAAATGCAACAATCAAACAAAGTTTGATTTTATTTCCATGGTTCCAAAATTTGAAGATAAAGGGCTGGTTAATTGGCTATAAATGTTGTTGTTGATGTGAACCGTTAATCCAAGACCCAACTACTTATGTCTATTATGGAGACCCAAAAACATCCTAATTTATTCGAGATCCAAATACTGATTATGTCTATTTTGGAGACTCAAATACAAATATCCTAACTTATTCGAAATCCAGAGTCTAAATATTACTAAAAAATTAAAATATGTAGTGTTGCCCAATATGAGAAGGATTTTGTTAACATGTGTCCAAACCATAGGTTTTTTTGGTACAAGAAACTTTTTTTTATTCTCAGACAAATTTAGAGTAGATATTGCATATTTTCAAATAATAGGATATGTTTGTTGCAATTTTTTATTATTGTCGAACAAATTTAAAATAAAAAAAATATTTTTATATTTTATTTAGGTTATAAAAATTACAAATATTCAGATAAATAATTTGTTTACAAAACACACATTCACCCAAAATATGCATATCATTGTTGTACGGATATGTTCCGGAGATAATATCATGTTAGTAATTTCACTGCTTATGTATGAATCAGAGAGGTTCTGAGCTCATGTGCTCCGAGGCAAACTTTTTTGATATAAAAAAATAAAAAATATTATAGACATAAGGACTCGTTTTGTTCACTGCAATATAATTATAATCGTAATCGTAATAAAATTCAATAATTTCTTTTATTCGATTTCATTACGATTACGATTGCATTGTAGTGAACCAAACAGACCCTAAGAATTTGACTAATAAACTCTATTGTGCAAGTTTAATATAATAATCACTATATCACAACTATTTTGTGTGAATAGTGGTTCATAGTATATACTAGTTCTATTTTAAATATAATTATGTTGGTGTTCTTTTAGTTTTGTGATTTCCGACAGTCGTCCGATCTGTTCGGGGTCATATATAAATTTAACTCATCCAAAAAAAGTTTATGACTTCTCCTTTGCGTCAAATTTTTTTTTTTTTTTTTTGAGATGTCCGACGATACGCACGAAAAACTTTGTATACATTGTATTACATGTTAAATGAACACACTGTTCCACACCTCTTCTACCGTTTGATTTTGAGACCGTCCACTTAGCAAAAAAGATTATACCCCTTCTAACTAACTCCTACTCCTCCGGATCATATTGAGTTTAGAATAAATGTGATCAAATATATTTTAATTTAAACAAGCAAAAGAAGAAGAAAAAGAAAATTTTATTAGGTGGCGTTAGTGAACACATAAACATGAAAAATAAATAAAAAGATCTGGAATATTCTTTTCCATTGGTCGGCACCGGACAGCTTGCGCATATTTCTCTCTCAAGTTACGGGTGACGCGTTGCGTTTTCTACCGACACTTGGACACGTTGCATCCGCTGCTAAGTTACAAAATAAACAATTGCGATAACTGAAATGACATAAGTATCCTTCATTTTTTATTTTCATATTCATATTTATATTGGGTTTCGGGTCAGGAAACTGAACCCGGTAGACCATAACAGACTTACTAAAATATGCTGATTACTACTTTGGTTTTCGGTCTTTCACTAATCTCATTTGTTTAGACCCTTAATCAATAATCGTATTCCTAATTAGATATTTAGGGCCCATTTTTTTAATATTTAAACTTTGTAGGCATTTTGTGCAATTAATCTCGCTTAGTTACATAAAGGGACGGATCCAAACATCGGTTGGGGTGGGCGGGCTACACCTCCCTTGCCCCCACCCTCAACATTTTTTTTTTATTACTTTTTTTCATATTTTTATTTTATTTTATTTTATGTATAGTCCATTTCTAGTCCATCCAAATTTATGATAATCTAACCAGCTACAGTTTTTGGATCCGTCCCTGGTTACATATCTTTCAATGATGATTCACGGAATCTAAAAATAGATAAATTAGATCTAACTTTTCGATTCTACAAAAATACTATCAGGTCAAGTTAAAATACTATAAATTAGCAAGACAGTGAATGATATAATAAAATTATGATTTTTATATATACGTAAATATGATTTTGTGATGAATCTAGGAATCAACGATGAGCACAATAAATAAGAAATGGTATGACAAGAAAAATTATAATTTCTCATGATCCAAAATAGAATTGACCTACATAACAAAACTAGTTTTTTTTTTTAATTCCTCATGTTATATTAACAATAAAAACTGGACTAAATTTAAATAAATATCTATTGAGATCAATTAAAAAAATTCTTATTAGTCGAATCTTTTCAATATAGACCCATTATCTTTAATTTCAACAAAATTTTGCATAGCCGGGATTCGAAATTCGTGCTCATCAGGACTACATCCGTTATAAAATTTTGATATATGATCGTCATATTTCAAAAATCTTGCTAGGGATACGCATTCAGGATACGCTTTTTCAAATATCTTTAGAAGATCTAGCAAGAGCTCAAACCTTGATTAAAATATGCCCATAAAATTTTGCATATAAATGACGTCTCGTATGAAATTGGAGTTGGACGCCATTGACAATGACGCACCACTCCAATTTCGTACAGGATATATTCCACTTCCAATCTCTTCTTTCAAGAACTCAGAGTCCACCTTCAAGTACCCGCTCATGACTGCTCCCGCTACGTTACTTTCTCCATTTGTATAATGAATATTTCATAATTATACTAAGGAGTTGAATTTGAAATAAAAAAATAATAATTAGATTCGAAGCCATTATTCCACGTATTCTCGAATCCTAACTATGCATGCCTAAGGCTGCACTAGTTCTTAATTCAACTCTCATAACAAATCAATAGCCTAATCGTGCAGCTAGCAAGACTAAAAAAGTGTGGGTTTCTCCTTACGAAATTAGAGTGGAGCGTCATTGTTATTGGCGTTCCGTATTTTTTTTTTTTGGGACGTCATTGTTAGTGACGTCCTACTCCAATTTTGTACGGCGCGCCAGTTGCATTGGCGTTTCAAAATTCTCCTATTTCATGTAAATAGTAATAATATCCCTACATAAAAAAAAAAAAAAATTAAAAACATAAATTAAAGTCCTAACGGGTATGGATCTTACACAAATCCATAACCCACCTCACAAGTTTCCCCCCATATCTATCACTGAGGGCCTTCTTGTCATTCCCGTCATCAAATATCCAAACCACACGAAGTAGCCTCTTCTTTCTTGTCACTATATATAAACACCTACCCCTAACTCTCAAACCTACTCATTCTTAAACCCCACCCACCCGCAATCACAAAGTAGTAGCCTTCTCTATGGAGACCGGAAAAACGACCGAGCAAGTGACCCAAGACGAAGCCCTGCTCGGGACCAAGCAGATGGGCCAACCGTCCGCACCGACGGCGCACCCGCAGAACGGCCTCGCGGCCCGGTTGGGGCCGGAGCGGGTGGAGCGCGAGGACCGGCCGTACGTGCTGGCGAGCGAGCCGGTGCAGCAGAACCAGAAGCCGAGCCAGAGTCCGATGGAGCACATATTGGAGGCGTTCAATTCGTGGACCCACAAGGCCGACACGCTCGCATCCAACGTCTGGGAAAATTGTGAGTTCATTTAACCAAAATTCTAGTTATTCCTGGAGTCACTAGCGGTGGTTGTGATATTGTTTACCAGTACTGAGTACTGATTCAATCTATGTTCTGAATGTAACAGTGAAGACGGCCCCCAACAAAACGGAGGCAGCATGGGGCAAGCTGAGCCTGACGGCGAAAGCGATAAGCGAAGGCGGGTTCGAGCCCCTCTACAAGCAGACCTTCCCCGGCGCCGACCCCTCGGAGAGGCTCAAGAAGACGTTCGCGTGCTACCTCTCGACCTCCACGGGCCCCGTCGCGGGCACCCTCTACCTGTCCACCCACGCCCTCGCGTTCTGCAGCGACCGCCCCCTCTCGTTCGCGGCCCCCTCGGGGCAGGTCGCGTGGAGCTACTACAAGATCGCGATACCCCTCGCGAAGGTGGAGGCGGTGAACCCGGTGGCGATGAAGGAGAACGAGAAGTATGTGCAGGTGGTGACGGTGGACGGACACGAGTTCTGGTTCATGGGCTTTGTCAGCTACGACAAGGCCGTGACGCACCTGCTCGACTCGGTGTCGGATTGTGCCGCGGCGAGGCTGGGACCTCAGCCGTCGGGGCTGCCGGAGCCGGCTGCTGTTCAGTAGTGTTGGCAAGAGGGATGGATGGAACCAGAAATTCGAACCAGAAATTATATATATATATATATATATATATATATATATATATATTGGGGTAGAGTTCGCCTTGTCCCTACTGGTTCTATCTGGATGTATGTATGTTTGAGATTTTGACTGTATATAAGTTTGTGAGTGTGTGTTGCTTGTATCGATATTTGATTTGTTTTCACTCTAGTGGTTTTTGGTTTTTGTTGGGTGTTCTACTACTGTTTATTGTCCATGGTTGGTCAAATTGTGTAACGGCTTATCTTCCGTCTTCCATAATATAATAAAATTTTAAAATAGTTCAAAAATGAGTAATAAAATCTTAAATATATTATTATTAATTAATTATTTTTTTAAAGTTAATATTACGTAAAAAAAAAAAAACAATTCGACAAATTTAGAGTAGATATTGCATATTTCCAAATCATAGGATATGTTTGTTGCAATTTTTTATTATCGTCGAACAAATTTAAAATAAAAAATATATTTTTATATTTTATTTAGGTTATAAAAATTATAAATATTCAGATAAATAATTTGTTTACAAAACACACTTTCACCCAAAATATGCATATCATTGTTGTGCGGATATGTTCCGGAGATAATATCACTTTAGTAATTTTACTACTTATGTATGAATCAGAGAGGTTCTGAGCTCATGTGCTCCGATATATAAAAAAAAAATATATATATATACATAAGGACTCGTTTGATTCACTGTAATATAATCGTAATCATAAAATTAAATAAAAAAATATTTTTTTTTATTTTATTTTATTACGATTACGATTGCATTGCATTGCATTGCAGTGAACGAAACGGACTCTAAGAATTGGACTAATAAACTCTATTGTGCAAGTTTAATATAATAATCACTATATCACAACTATTTTGTGTAAATAGTTGTCAATAGTATATACTAATTCTATTTTAAATATAATTATGTTGGTGTTCTTTTAGTTTTGTAATTTCGGACAGTCGTTCGGTCTGTTCGGAGTCATATATAAATTTAACTCATCAAAAAAAAGTTTATGATTCCTTCTTTGCATCAAATTTTTTTTTTTTTTTTTGAGATGTCCGACGTTACGTACGGAACTTTGTACACGTTGTGTTATATGTCAAATGAACACATTGTCCCACACCTCTTCTACAATTTGATTTCGAGACCGTCCGTTTAGCAAGAAAGAATCATTTATTTATGAAAAATAAATAAAAAGATCTGGAATATTCTTTTCCATTGGTCGGCACCGGACATCTTGCGCATATTTCTCTCTCATGTTACGGGTGTCGCGTTGCGTTTTCTACCGACAGTTGGACACGTTGCATCCGCGGCTAAGTTACAAAATAAACAATTGCGATAACTGAAATGACATAAGTATCCTTCATTTTATTTTCATATTCATATTTATATTGGGTTTCGGATCAGGAAACTGAACCCGGTAAACCATAACAGACTTACTAAAATATGCTGATTACTACTTTGATTTTCGGTCTTTCACTAATCTCATTTTGTTAGACCCTTAATCAATAATCGTATTCCTAATTGGATATTTAGGGCCCATTTTTTTTATATTTAAACTTTGTAGGCATTTTGTGCAATTAATCTCGCATAGTTACATAAAGGGACGGATCCAAGCATCGGTTGGGGTTGGCGGACTACAGCTCCCTCGCCCCCATTCTCCACATTTTTTTTTATACTTTTTTTCATATAATTTTTTATATTTTTATATGGATTAGTGCATTTCTAGTCCATCCAAATTTATGGTAATCCAACCAGCTACAGTTTTTGGATCCGTCTCTGGTTACATATCTTTAGATGATGATTTACGGAATCTAAAAATAGATAAATTAGATCTAACTTTTGGATTCTACAGAAATACTATCAGGTCAAATTAAAATACTATAAATTAGCAAGACAATGAATGATATAATAAAATTATGATTTTTATATATACGAAAATATGATTTTGTGATGAATCTAGTAATCAACGATGGGCACAATAAATAAGAAATGGTATGACAAGAAAAATTATAGTTTCTCCTGATCCAAAATAGAATTGACCTACATAACAAAACTAGTTCTTAATTTTTTTTAAATTCCTCATGTTATATTAATAATAAAAACTGGACTAAATTTAAATATATCTCTATTGAGATAAATTAAAAAATTTCTCATTAGTCGAACTATTTTCAATATAGATCCATTATCTTTAATTTCAACAAAAATTTGCATAGTCGGGATTCGAAATTCGTGCTCATCAGGACTACATCCGTTATAAAAATTTGATATATGATCGTTATATTTCAAAAATCTTGCTAGAGGATACGCGCTAGGGGATACGCGCTCAGGATACGCTTTTTCAAATATCTTTAGAAGATCTAGCAAGAGCTCAAACCTTGATTAAAATATGCCCATACAAATTTCATATTATTGTGAAAAACATTAAAAAAAAATCAGTGATAATATTATCACTATTTGCATGAAAGATAATTTCTTAAAAATATTAGAAATAGAGGGATGAAGCGTCATTTATAAATGACGTCTCGTATGAAATTGGAGTGGGACGCCATTGACAATGACGCACCACTCCAATTTCGTACATGATATATTCCACTTTCAATCTCTTCTTTCAAGAACTCAGAGTCCACCTTCAAGTACCCGCTCATGACTGCTCCCGCTACATTACTTTCTCCATCTGTATAATGAATATTTCATAATTATACTAAGGAGTTGAATTTGAAATAAAAAAAAGTTTTAGATTCGAAGCCATTATTCCACTTATTCTCGAACCCTAACTATGCGTGCCTAAGGCTGCACTAGTTCTTAATTCAACTCTTATAACACATCAAGAACCTGATCGTGCAGCTAGCAAGACCAAAAAGTGTGGGTTTCTCCTTACGAAATTAGAGTGGAACGTCATTGTTATTAGCGTTCCGTATTATTATTTTTTGGGACGTCATTGTCAGTGACGTCCTACTCCAATTTTGTACGGCGCTCCAGTTGCATTGGCGTTTCAAAATTCTCCCATTTCATGTAAATAGTAATAATATCCCTACATAAAAAAAAAAAAAAAAATTGAAAACATAAATTAAAGTCCTAACGGGTATGGATCTTACACAAATCCATAACCCACCTCACAAGTTTCCCCCGCATATCTATCACTGGAGGGCCTTCTTGTCATTCCCGTCATCAAATATCCAAACCACACGAAGTAACCTCTTCTTCCTTGTCACTATATATAAACACCTAACCCTGACTCTCAAACCTTCCCATTCTTATACCCCACCCACTCGCAATCACAATATATACACACCTACCCCTAACTCTCAAACCTTTCCGTTCTTTAACCCCACCCACTCGCAATCACAAAGTAGTAGCCTTCTCTATGGAGACCGGAAAAACGACCGAGCAAGTGACCCAAGACAAAGCCCACAAGGCCGACACGCTCGCATCCAACGTCTGGGGAAATTGTGAGTTCATTCAACCAAAATTCTAGTTATTCCTGTCACCATGTTCGTGTCGTATATATATATATTCTTGTTTGTGCAACATAGACTAAGATGCATGTGTTGTGATCGGACCTGGCTCATGGCAGTCCGAGCCGAGCCGAACTTTCAAAATAGGATCCAAATAATTTTTTTTTTTTTTTTAAATGTTACCATTGAACTGAGATCTTTAGTATATAAAAATAATGAGGGCCAATTAGTGTTTAGATTCTGAATTTTGTCTTAGATCAGAGTTTAAATTCTGACATATTCAACTGGAAAGTTTGGATTCGAATTTTTTTTTTCTTTTTTTAATTATACCTCCAGTCTCCAGCATGACCATTAAAATTTTCAATATAGACTTCGGAGAGGAAAGTATAATAGAAAAAAGAAATGTTAAAAATTCCAAAACCCTTAAGCTGTTAAAAATTCCAGTGTCTAAACGCTAGTTAGTCCTAAAATTTACTATACTACAACTCTTTTGTGTTAAAAGTGGTTAATGTAACGTACTAGTTTGTCCTGGACTAGCGGTGGTGGTGATATTGTTTAGCAGTACTGAGTACTGATTCAATCTATGTTCTGAATGTAACAGTAAAGACGGCCCCCAACAAAACGGAGGCAGCATGGGGCAAGCTGACCCTGACCGCGAAAGCTTCGGTTCGCGTGCCACCTCTCGTCCTCCACGGGCCCCGTCGCGGGCGCCCTCGCGTTCTGCAGCGACCGCGCCCTCTCGTTCGCGGCCCCCTCGGGGCAGGGCGCGTGGAGCTACTACGAGATTGCGATACCCCTCGCGAAGGTGGAGGCGGTGAACCCGGTGGCGATGGAGGAGAACGAGAGGTACTGCAGGTGGTGACGGTGGACGGGCACGAGTTCTGGCTCATGGGCTTTCTCAGCTACGACAAGGCCGTGACGCACCTGCTCGACTCGGTGTCGGATTGTGCCTCGGCGAGGCTGGGAGCTCAGCCGTCGGGGGTGCCGGAGCCGGCAGTTGTTCAGTAGTGTTGGCCAGAGGTATGGAACCAGAAATTCGAACGAGAAATTATATATATATATATATATATATATATATATATATATATTTAAAAGTTGCGGTAGAGTCCGCCTTGTCCCTACTGGTTCCATCTGGATGTATGTATGTTTGAGATTTTGAGGGAGTTGTATATAGGTTCGTGAGTGTTGCTTGTATCGATATTTGATTTGTTTTCACTTTGGTGATTTTTGGTTTTTGTTGGGTGTTCTACTGCTGCTTATTGTCCATGGTTGTGTGTAACTGCTTATCTTCCGTCTTCCATAATATAATAAAATTTTAAAATAGTTCAAAATTGAGTCATCTAAATTGTAAATATATTATCATTAATTTTTTTTTTTAAAGTTAATATTACATTAAAAAAAAGTTGAACAAAGTTAAATTTGTTATAAATAATACTACAAAGATTTTAGCGAGAATATATACCACCTTAACCACATGAGTTAGAAGGGATATTTGTTTATAATTAGATAATATTGCGTATATAACCGTTGTCAAAACTCTTTATAAAAATTAAAAATATATCTGTAACTAATTATAATTAAATATAATTAAATATATAACAAATTCTAATTAAAATATAAAAAATATATAAAAAATCTTAATTTAAATATATTTAAATATTTAAATAATTTTATATTAAATTTAGAAGAAGAAATTATTTTACGTGCAACATATGTAAATTTACTAGTATCGATAAAGGGTTATTACATGGTTGGGCATCGGGTCGAGCCGGTTCAATTCACTAGTGTAGTGGGTTTGGAATGGATTTGATTTTTTGGTTCGTAGGTCCAGTCCGGTCTGTACTTTATATCGGATTTAGATTGGACTTAACTCTTTAGGTCCACAGGTTCGGTCTGGTTCTAGGTTCGAAAAAAATCAATCAATATTTACAAAAAAGATCCCTTCCAGATATGGATAAAAAATCAGGATTCGGGTTTCGCTTTGAGTGCGATGTAATAAAGTTTAGGCCAAATAAAAGATTATTTACACTAAATTTTTTTATATTTTATGTTGGGTTATTTAGTAGTAGAGTCTCATATAATATGTGATATTAAGATTTTGGTCTCCAAAGTGTCCGGCGTTAGTATATGGTCTTAAAATCACTGTTCATAAACCTACGTGAACAGTGATTTTAACACAAAAACTCTAATGCCGGACACTTTGGAGACTCAAACCTTAACATCACATATTGTATGAGACCCTATCACTAAATAACCCTTTTATGTTTAGTAGACGGAACTTTCTTATTTTGAAAATAATTATACGGACATTTTCTATATTTTATATTGTAAGGGTAGTTAGTGTAATAATCCTTTACATAAAATATAAACATAGGGGATGTATAATAAACATAAAATATAAGATAGGTTATTTGTAGAGGTGATGAGGGAATTTGATTTTATGATCTTATAAAATTCTGAAACTTCTTTCACTAACCATTATATATATATATATATATATATATTGTCTGCAAAATTATGTTAGCTATGGGATTTGATGGCTGGTAGGTGGATAGAATAAGGGAATGCATCATGACGCCCTCCTTCTCTGTTCTGATTCATAGGCAGCCTTATGGCTTCTTCCAAAGTAAACGAGGCCTGCGGCAGGGGGACCATTATCCCTTAACTTGTTTACGATTGTTATGGAGTACTTCACGGCCTTGATGGACATCGCGATACACAGGAAGGAGATTGTACCATTATACTCACAAGTTGAGCAAATTGTTTCTTACCTCATATATGCAGACGATTTGTTGGTGTTCATTGCGCCGACTGAAAAGGGGGTGGATGCCATCAATGAGATAATGGACAAATTTGTCCGGTGTACGGGGCTGAGGATGAACAGAGATAAAAATAGTGTGTACTTCAACAAATATTGTCCAAATCATGAGCTACTCGCTGAAAGGTTGCAGATAACGAGGGGACAACTCCCAGTTAAATACTTGGAATTGCCTTTATCGGTAAACTATGCCAAGGCTATGGAGTATCGAAGTGTTATTGAGTTTGTCCAACGTGTAGTGCCATGTTTCCCCTATTCGGGGAGCGCAGCCAAGAAATACTTAGTATCGTTCGATCGGGATAGATTGAATCAAGATCCTTTCCTCATTATGGATTGGTTTCTTCGGAATCAGGTCCCACATTCAACGAATCGTGCCTCAAGGAAGGACTCGACGGCAGAGTCGAGAGGGGCATTTTCGTTGCACTGGTTTCTTTGCCCATTTTCGGTGTCGCTTGGTTGCTTTCTTGTTGGTTTTGTGACTTGCGTTTTCCTGAACGATTTTGATAGATTTTATTATCTTCGTTCTTTGGATTTCGTATTTCGTATCGAACCCTTGGAGACCGAAGCAGGAGATATTGATCATCTGTTGGTGCGTGCAGGTGATCATGTAGGCGACGCACAAGCGGAGTCTTAAAGATCTCCCATTTTTCACTCCCGATTCACCAACTTGTGAGTGGCTTTACTTTCGATTAACGCCCTTCTTCCAAGTCTTCATTCCTAATAATTTGACTCGTTTGTGCATTCCGATCAACGATACCAAAAGAATAAAAATGAGTCAAGATAAAAGAAGAAGTAGACTTGAAACAATTAATGTTTGTCACTTAAATTTCTATATGGTCATATTGTTGCATGCTTGTCCGCTATATATTTATCTATTTTGTGTTCAATTGTAGTTAGAACTTATTCATTTATAACTGTTCAATGGGTAGTACATAACTTATGATTTGATCATATCAGCTAGTAGACTATGCCATCGCACTATGCTAAAGTAGTTATGTTCATGTTGATGTCTTGAAATGCTTCGTATGTTAACTTAGTGTTTATATCGTCAATGGTCATGGACGACTTATGCACAAGGTATATGGTTCCTGCGAACAGTCACTGGGGCACTGGGGCCGATACGTCCCGGGCGGAACAACAATTAGTCGTTCTAGCAACTTAGCACGGGTGAGGCGTGAGTTTGTAGCGGGCTCGCTACCTGCGCTGCAAGCATCGCTGTCTACCAAGACTATAGTCCATGATGGCTATTCAAGACAGTGATCCTTATGTATATTTAAACTGTGCAAACTAACTATGTCTTCGTAGCAGGGAAGGTCATGGTAAGTTCTATATAGGTGGTTCAGACGGTGCAGGTAAAAGTTACCGAATTATGGCACATTTTGTTATGTCATTCAATTCTATCGTATATATAAATAATTGAACTAAGGCAAGATAGATAGATCACATAATAATAATGTTGCATGTTCACATGAAAATAATATCGATTTGGTATGTTGGGTTTGCTCGCCCTCACCGGTACTTTTTACCCGTACTGCCACAGAATTCAACAGGCTTGCAAAATTTGCTAAGTCTCATCTCTGTGACGCCGAAAGTCGAGCTCGAAGGTTTGAGATAGAACTGCTACCTTCTATTCGTGCCCACGTCGTCATCCCTCAGTACCGTACCATGCGAGAGTCTCTAAACCACGCCCTCTCCCTAGAGTCGCAGTACCCCCCAGTTCGCACCGTCGCTGTGCCAAATTTCCATCACAAGCGCCCTAGCAACATAGGTGGTAACTATGCGCACAAGCTCCATAATAATGGTGGCTCTCAGGACCACGCTCCAGGGAAGAACCAAGGGTCACCTGGTGCCTACTGCCAAAGGCCGGGACACCATGCCAACGACTGTCGTATTCGAAAAGGGAGATATTTTGTTTGTGGTAAATTTGGCCACGTAGTTCGCGATTGTCGGGATCGCCCCAATGATCCCCCTCTACACCGTCCACAGCAACAACATCGTCTGTCTCAGAATCAGGGTCAAGCACCTCGAGCGAACCATACGACACCATAAAACGCTCAAGGCTGGGTCTATGTTCTGACTCGGGAAGAGGTGTTCGCATCAAACACGACGGTGTCAGGTATATTACTTTTCAATAATGCACCTGCTCGAGTATTGTTTGATACTGGTGCCACACATAGTTTTATTGCGGCAAATTTTGCCTCCGAGAACACATTTCCTATGACACTGTTATGCCTAAAGCTTAGTGTCAGTACTCTATCAGGCGTGAATTTGTCGGCTCACTTAGTTTGTCGTGAAGGTAACATTTGCATCGGAGAAAGGAAATTATTACTTGATGCGATAGTCTTAGACAATAGGGACTAGGAAATTATTCTGGGGATGGATTGGCTTGGCGCTTGCTCGGCTACCATTGATTATGCAAAAAAGAAAGTCGTGTTTCGCCTACCTGGCGAGATCAAATTTTGTAATACGTACAGTCCACCGTCGAGAGCGTTGAATGCCTGCATGGTGATCTTTGCAATGTCTACTCGACGGATGATACATTTCGGCTGTGATGGGTACTTAGCGTCCGTTCAAGACATTCAACGAGATTGCGTAAACGTAGAGTCTTCTTCCGTTGTGGAAGATTTTTCTGATGTGTTTCCAGATGAGTTGCCCGGCATGCCGCCCGACCGATAGATTGAGTTCACTATCGATACATTTTTAGAGACTCGACCAATTTCTAAGGCTCCGTATCGAATGGCTCCGACAGAACTAAAAGAGTTAAAGGTCCAGTTGCAAGAATTGTTAGATCATGGGTATATTCGTCCTAGCGTGTCTCCTTGGGGCACGCATGTATTATTTGTAAAGAAAAAGGATGGCTCAATGCGGCTCTGCATCGACTATCGGGAATTGAATAAGACTACTGTTCGAAACAAGTACCCCCTTCCCAGGATCGATGACCTATTTAATCAACTACAAGGTGCGACGGTATTTTCAAAAATTGATCTTCGCTCGGGTTACCATCAGCTCAAGATCAAGCCGGATAACGTGCCGAAGTCAGTCATTCGCACTCGCTACGACCACTATGAATTTTTGGTAATGCCATTCAGACTGACCAATGCCCCTGCCGCCTTTATGGACTTAATGAATCGTGCATTCCGGCCATATCTCGACAAGTTTATAGTAGTGTTCATTGATGATATCTTGGTTTACTCAAAGAATAGGGAGGAACATACAGAGCACTTGCGGACCATGCTAGAGACTCTTCGGGACAACAAGCTATACGCAAAATTGAGTAAGTGCGAATTCTGGCTGAGCAGTGTATCTTTTCTCGGGCATATCATTTCTGCCGGAGGCATTTCAGTCGATCCAAAGAAAGTGGAAGCCATCTTCGAGTAGAAGCGACCTGCATCCGTTAGTGAGATTCGAAGCTTCCTCGGGCTAGCGGGCTACTACAGGCGTTTCGTGAAAGACTTTTCCAAGTTAGCATCACCTCTGACTCGCCTCACACAGAATAGAGTCGTATTCGAGTGGTCCACCGACTGCGAAGCTTCGTTTAAAGAGTTAAAGCAACGCCTCACCTCTGCCCTACTACTTGCACTACCAGACGAGACCTCGAGATTCTAAATATTCAGCGATGCGTCAGGGCAAGGGCTTGGGGTGTGTACTCATGCAGCAGGATAGGGTGATAGCCTACACATCCAGACAACTAAAAAAGTACGAGAAAAATTATCCTACACATGACCTGGAACTAGCAGCAATAGGGTTTACACTAAAATTGTGGTGACACTACCTCTATGGAGTTACTTGTCGAATTTACATTGATCACAAAAGCTTGAAGTACCTATTCACCCAAACAGACCTTAACCTATGACAGCGGCGTTGGCTAGAATTAATCAAAGACTATGAGTTGACAATCAACTACACACCTGGCAAAGAAAATATTGTAGCAGATGCGTTGAGTCGAATATTTGCGGGATCCATGTCCGTTGATCGCAGGTTACAAAGAGACTTTAAGGAAATGGGCATTGAACTCCGAATTCGATACCACGGTGCACGAGTTTCTCAAATATGATTCGTACCCAACCTGTTAGAGAGAGTCACATCTACTCAGAGGGACGATACATTCCTAAGAAAAATGTACGAGCAGTTTCTAGCGGGGAAGGCTATGCGTCCCCAACGACGCAGAACTGAGAAAGGAGATCCTTGCGGAAGCTCACTATGCAGCCTATACAGTCCATCCTGGTAGTACGAAGATGTATAAAGACCTTCGTACCATTTTATGGTGGCACAACATGAAGAGGGATGTGGTGCTCTTCGTGTCGCAATGCATAACCTGTCAGATGGTGAAAGCAGAACATCATAGACCCGGCGGAGAGATGCAGAATCTTGCTATTCCGAAATAAAAATGGGAGCACATAAACATGGACTTCATTGTTGGCTTGCCAAAGACACATTAGGGGAATGACGCAGTCTGGGTCATCGTCGACAGGTTAACCAAGTCAGCGCACTTCATTGCCATTAAAGTTACTTAGAGCATCGATCGCCTCGCCCAGACCTACCTTGATGAGATAGTTCGGCTGCACGGAGTGCCAGTTTCTATAGTGTCATATCGGGACGGATAATTTTTATCATGTTTCTGGAAAAGCCTTCAGTCACCGATGGAGACCAAGTTGAAGTTCAGCTCTGCCTACCATCTTTAAATCGATGGCTAAACAAAGCGGGTGAATCAGTTACTCGAAGGCATGTTGCGTCTATGTGCAATCTATTCAAATTCAAGTTGGGATATCCACCTATCGTTGGCCGAATTTGCATATAACAACATTTATAGTCCAACATCCAAATGGCTCCGTACGAGGCTCTGTATGGGTGGAAGTGTAGGTCACTGATCTGCTGGGATAGAGTTGGGGAGCGTCAAATCCTTGGGCTGGAACTAGTTGAAAAAATACTCCAAAAGGTTCGGTTGATCCGAGAGCGACTAAAAGTAGCACAAAGCCGGCAGAAGAGCTATGCCGACATTCGTCATCGACCCCTTGAGTTCTTCGAAGGTGACCATGTATTTTTGAGGGTCTCGCCCATACGAGGAGTTATGAGATTCGGAGTAAAGAGAAAGTTAAGTCCAAGATTCGTTGGCCCGTTCGAAGTCCTCAAGCGAGTTGCTCCCCTATCAAATTGTATTGCCACCAGCCCTGTCAGGCGTGCATGATATTTTTTATGTGTCACAGCTTAGGAAGTACGTGCATGACCCAAATCATATGGTAGATTTTGGTCAGCTGGAATTGCAGGCAGACTTGTCGTACGTCGAAGAACTCATTCAGATCTTAGATCGCAAAAAGAGAAGCAGTTACGAAATCGTGCAGTCTCCTTGTGCACGTTCTTTGGCGAACCACGCGGTCGAGGAATCGACCTGGGAACTCGAATCGAACATTAAGGAAAAGTTTCCCTCATTATTTCTTAGGGGTAGGTTCTATTCCTTAATTTTGAGGACAAATTTTTTTTTAGTTGGTTAAGATGTAGTGCCTCGTTCCCCCTATTCGGGGAGCGTGGCTAAAAAATACTTGGTATCGTTCGATCAGGATAGATTGAATCAAGATTCTTTCCTCGTTATGGATTGGTTTCTTCGGAATCAGGTCCCACATTCAACAGATCATGCCTCAAGGAAGTTCTGTCAACGGCAGAGTCGAGAGGGGCCTTTCCGTTGCGCTGGTTTCTTTGTCCGTTTTTGATGCCGCTTGGTTGATTTCTTGTTGGTTTTGTGACTTGCATTTTCTTGAACAGTTTTGGTAGATCTTATTGTCTTCATTCTTTAGATTTTGTATTTCATATCGAACCCTTGGAGACCGAAGCAGGAGATATTAATCATCTGTTTGTGCGTGCAGGTGATTGTGTAGGCGACGCACAAGCGGAGTCTTAAAGATCTCCCCTTTCTCTCTCCCGATGCACCAACTTGTGAGTATCTTTACTTCCTATTAGCGCCCTTCTTCCAAGTCTTCATTCCTAATAATTTGACTCATTTATGCATTCCGATCAATGATACCAAAAGAATAAAAATGAGTCAAGATAAAAGAATAAGTACACTTGAAACACTTAATGATTGTCACTTAAATTTCTATACGGTCATATTGTTATGTTCTTGTCCGCTATATATGTATCTATTTTGTGTTCAGTTGTAGTTAGAACTTATTCATCTATAAATTTTAATGGGTAGTACATAACTTTCGATTTGATCATATCAGCTAGTAGACTATGCCATCGCACTGTGCTAAAGTAGTTATGTTCATATTGATGTCTTGAAATGCTTCGTATGTTAACTTAGTGTTTAGATCGTCAATGGTCATGAATGACTTATGCACAAGGTATATGGTTCCTGCGAATGGTCGCCGGAGCACCGGGGCCGATTCGTCCCAGGCGGAACAATAATTAGTCGTGCTAGCAACTTAGCACGGGTGAGACGGAAGTTTGTAGCGGGGCTCGCTACCTACGCTGCAAGCATCACCGTCTACCCAGAATATAGTCCATGATGGATAGTCAAGATAGTAATCCTTATGTATATTTAAACTATGCAAACTAAATATGTCTTCGTGGAAGAAAAGGTCATGGTAAGTTCTGTACAGGTGAATCAGACGGTGCAGGTAAAAGTCACTGATCGGTAGCATATTTTGTTATGTCATTCCATTCTATCGTATATATAAAGAATGAAAATAAGGCAAGATAGAAAGATCACATAATAATAATATTTCATGTTCACATTAATACGATGTTGATTTGGTATGTTGGGTTAGCTCGCCCTCACCGGTACTTTTCAAAGTACTAACCCTTGTTGCAGCAGGTTCTCCGAGCCAAGGCAACGCGGGGAGGACCTGAAGCTTCCCCCAATATTTCACTGATCTGGCGAGTTCGTGTTTGTGACTTTTGGAGTCCAAGTACATAATCTCAAGGAGCTCGCATATACCTTTTGAAAGCTCCTAGGTGATGGTGCTATCCCGCAACCAAGGTGGTTTGCTCTTTTGAAATATTAGTAAGGGATATAATGTATGGATCGTCTATCTCATTTTGTGTCCAAGTTGTAAGCCCGTGCGACATCCTTATTACTTTTGAGTCAAGAGTCTGTAACCAGATGTTCATTATCAAAAAAGGAAACTTTTCTATATCTTAATGTGTGATATCTCATTTGCGTACTCTGTTGCATATGTTCTAAAGTATATCAATATGCCTAGGCCTTGTGCGTGCATGCCTTACACATGCACGATATCACGCCCGGGGGACGATTATCAATTTAGCAAAAATTGGGGTGTGACACAACGTATAATAGAAGGCTGGCAAGCGCAGACACTGTTGTTCGGGGAAAGAATTAAGTTAGTTAAGACTATAATATCTGTCATAATAATGTATTGGTTACAAGCCATACTGCTACCATCAGCGGTGGTAAACAAAATTAAAAAAATGTGTGCGGAGTTCATCTGGAGGGGGAGGGTATACATGTAATTGCTTGGTCAGAGCTGTGCAAGCCAAAGAAAGGGGAGGGGTTGGCCTATAAAGTTTACACATGATTCGGGAGGCTTCCAGTTTAAAGTTGACATAGAGAATTTTGGAGGGCAATTTGCTTTGGGTCAGTTGGATTCGGAGCACGTATGTCAAGCAAGAAAACTTTTGGGTCATGCCAATTAATAATAACTATTCAGTTACGTTCAAGACAATTTTACAAGGGCATCAGCGGATTAAGCAACTTATATCCCGGAAGATTAGGGATGGGAAATCAACAAGCTTGTGGTATGACCCATGGTTACAACATGAAAATTTGGTTGACATTTTAGGATGGCAGTTCCTCGAAATGAATGCCAGGAATGAACATGTGATTATTTCAAACGAACTCGATGAGTGGAACGTATCAAAAGTGGATAGACTTTGCATGAATATTTGAACTTAGTTGTTTGAGGAATGCCCGAAGTAAGACTATGGACTTATCAAACGGTAATATTTAATATGGATGATTTTACTAGACGAATTATAATCACGGCATGAACGGACAAGACTTGGTAGATTAATATATATAACTTGGATGAAACGAATGTGTAATGATAAGGTGTCTCAATCATTTCGATGATAACCATAATGTTCGACATTCTTGTCTTATGCGAGTGTTACTCTATGCTCGTACATGCGTCACGCCTGGATTAGGACGATTATCCAACAAAAATATTGGCGTGGTGATCTCACGTCCAACGAGGATGATCGAACTTGTGGGAGACCGGAGCATGACAACTGATGGATCGTCTTGAATTATGGTTCGACACGATAAGATGAGTTTGAGAATACAAGTGAATCAGAAGTATTTCAAGGACAAATTAGCCTAGAACCTGGAATAAGTCACGCTTGATAGTTTCGTGAATGGATACATAAATCTTGTTGGACAACTTGGATTTACGATTGAGATCGAAGATTTATAATTGAATCATGGCTTGGTGGTCTAGAGTTATAGTGGATATACGGATTCCATCAAAACTTGTCTGAAGAAGATAGACTATGTGAATTGCTAGGCTTGTCATGCATCTTGGATATAACATAGATTTGACTGAACGGACTCGAACCTTGTACAAGCGAACGTGTTATTATGAGTAGGATGATCTGTGCTCGATGTTTAGAAATCTGAGTAAAACGAGTTTGGGTAGAATATCCTATGAAAATGAGTAATCATTTGACCTTAGGAATTGGGGCGAGCATCGTGCGACGAATTTGTATGATGAATCGTGTGCTTGAACTTGTACCTATAATCTTGTGAGATGATCTAGTAATTAGACAGACGATCCTGTGCCGAGTGAAAGAACTTGTGTGACTAACCTTAGCATATTTCTTGAGCAAGCTATAGAACTGGGGCAGCAAGACTTGGAGTTAGACTTGGAACGGTAAGTGTGTGCTATGTTTGACATAAACGGAATATATGATAAGACATTGACGCTAGTCGATTGATCGGATAGATCGTGCTTAACGGTAGTGCAATGCTTGGTTTGGATTGGAATAAAAATGACTTAGATTTTGGTTGACCCTATTGGAGGTATCATCATGATTCATAAGACGAGAACCCTTAAGATTTTTGTAAGTAGCTTATCCGATTTCAATATCGCTAAGTTTGGTTGAATGCATATGTTTGAGGGATGCCTTGAACGTGTGCACGATCCAAGACCCAGTGATATATTGAACTCAAGTGCAAAGACTTCGTTATCGCTAAGTTGGTTGACATGCATATATTTGAGGGACGCTTTGAATATGTGCACGATCCTGACTCGCGATATGCTAATCTCGAATGCTAGTGCAAGTGAATATATTAGATTCACATGAACAAGTATAACGACTTGGATAAGTTTGCCTCAGCCTTAGATCATCATTCAAGATGGATCATATTGTACCTCGTGTTAAGCGATATATGTTCTGCGCTAAGGCACAGTAGAAATTGAGTCAGAGCTTGGATTGAATATTAGAGTCATTCAATGAGACTGACCCATCAAACATGCGACACGATATAAGGAACGAGTAAGAAATTATGTTCGAACGGATCTAGTGGTACCGATTGTTATGCTTGAGATAGATTCGATAGTGCGATAGAACAGTTTGAGCGTCTCTAAAAATAAACGTCGCTATACGTCGTTGTTGGCGACATATAGCGACGTTTAGCGACTGTAATTCAGTTTTTTAAAAGAATAATCGCTATATGCTTCTTTAAGGTCGCTAAACGTCGCTGAGTTTTTTGATTTAGCGACGTTTAGCGTTGTATTTAGCGACGTTAGTATTTTCGATTTTTAGCTATATTTTTAGCGACGTCTATAACGTCGCAAACTTGATAATTAGGGAATTTTAGCGACATCTAGTTATGACGTTGACGTCATAAGTTGAAGTCGCTAAACGTCGCTAAATTTTTTAATATAGGTTTCGATTCCCCCTCTTATGTCGAAATCTTTTCCCAAATTTTCAAAAACTCCCCTATTTTCTCCTCTCCTCTCCGACGGACCCCCCGAGTGCTCCCCCACAGCCCCCCACCGGCTCCCCCACAGGCCCCTCCGGCTGACCTCGGGCTTCTCCTCCTCCTCCTTTAGGTAAAACCTAACCCGATCTCTCTCTCTCTTTCTCTCTCTCTCACAGATGCACACGACATGCGACATGACACAGACAAAACACACACTGACATAGACACGACACACACTGACATAGAGGGTGTAAACCCTAACCCTAACCCGATCTCTCTCTCTCTCTCAGATGCAGACACGACATGATACTGACACAGACATGACACACACACACACACACACACACACACACACACACACACACACACACACACACAGACATGACACACACACAGACACTGTCACAGAGGGTGTAAACCATAACCCTATCTCTCTTTCTTTCTTTCTTTCTTTCTTTCTCTCTCTCTCTCTCTCTCTCTCTCTCTCTGACATTTAATACTATACAATTAGTACATAACTTATACTATCATGACTTACTAACTTACAATAACTGCTACTAACTCAATATAACTGATACCAACTTAATATCAATACTAATACTAGATGACACTAGACTAATTATTCAAACTTAGCTTACTCTAACTGATGTTTAATATTCTAACTTGATATATAACTCAAATAACTAAAATCTAAACTTCCCCCTAACTGATAATTACTAACTAGCATTCACTAACAATGCATCTAACTGATACATTCATCAGTCAGTCATACATACATAATAGTACATAAATATAGTGGACTGAAAACTAATGCCGCCACTACTGATATTCCCTATAATATATACATTAATACCTTCCTACTAAAGGCACTAACCAAAGCCCCATCAGTGTACTACTGATACCAAACTATACTTACATCAAGCCCTTAGTTGTAGTGTGATCAACTCGAGCTTAGTATACTAAGACCATCCTTAATTGCCATATCTGATATAACCCCCATCCAAATATGATACTAACTGATATGAATCTTACTCACAACTGATACCTATATCCATTCCTCACCTACACACAACCACAGTTCATACACATAAGATAGACAGAGATTCTCCCAATATTCTATTGCCTGTTGTGATACTCAAGTTTAAAATACAACTTCAAATTACTGCTGCCTAATGTCGCATCTTGCTTTGTACGATGGTGTGCACAGACCCTATGAAGTTTGCTGTAACTCTCAAGCGCACATCAAATGTGCAATGTCGGGTTTGTGCAAATGGTGTATGCAATAACTCTCCCTATCTCACTACTCACTATGTTGCTCCCCAAATTTGCTGTCAACATGACATATACTTCTATGGACAGGCACTCCCCTATAACCAGATGACTAATACTTAAAGCAGTGCACAAACCCTAACCCTAACCCTAACTCAAATCTGCTCAGTTGACACTCACTGATACACTACAATATGAGTATTAGTGCATGTACTGTATTCCTGAGTATTCTTATGTGTGTGTAGACGAGTAGGTGTATAACATAACTGGGTATTCTTGAGTATATATGCTAGGACTAAGAGTATCAGTGCACGTACTATATTTAATGATGAGTATATACTTGAACGATGTCTATTCATCTTTACAGAAGTATCTAGAAATGGATATGAATTACTATCTGCATCATCGTTCGTGGATGTACAACAGTCATCATGATGACATATGCGGTGTGCGGGATGAATTCATTGAGGGTGTACAACAGTTCCTGCAGTTCGTCAAGGCATTTTCTTAGTACATGGATGGTACCAAAATTAAGTATCTGTGTGTGAGATATCGCAACTTGAAATATCATCCAGAAGTGGAAGTCACATATCATTTGTACTCGAAGGGTTTGACGCCGAATTACTATTAGTGGACCGTACACGGAGGACTTGTGTCTTTAGCATCAGAGTCGGAGCCTTATGTGGAGCCGTATATAGATGTCCACGACTACGCTGCTTACGACGACGGGTGGGTGAACATGGTTTTTGATGCGGCAGGGCCTAATTTTGATCCGAACAATCATGATGCAGCTCAGGAGGCACCGAATGCCGACGCGGCAAAGTTTATGGAGTTGCTGGAGAATGCAAGGACTCCATTATATCATGGTTGTAAGGATGATTCACCGTTGGAGGTGGTTACAAGATTGTTGAGCATCAAGTCCAATTTTAATATGTCACAAGAATGCTATAACCGACTAATGAATTTGATTATAGAGATCTTACCAGAGGGTGCAAAGTTGCTTAAAGACTTCTACCGATCTAAGAGGATGGTGAGATCGCTCTGGATAAGATACGAGAAAAATGATATATGTCACAACGGGTGCATATTGTACTACAAATACGACAAGGATGAAGATGCGTGCAGATTATGTGGTGCTGATCGCTACAAGGCCACTGGAAGAGGAAAGTATATCGATGCAAAGAAGCCTACCAATTTGATGCACTATTTGCCTTTGACGCCGCGATTGCAGAGGTTATTTATGGTGAAGGAGACTGCAGAAAACATGAGTTGGCACAGGCAGAAATAGATAGAAGGAGTATTGGATCATCCATCCGATAGAGAAGCATGGAAGCACTTTGATCGAGAATATCCAAATTTTGCTTCGGATCCGCGTAATGTCAGATTGGGGCTCTCCTCCGACAGTTTTATCCCATTTGGACTTTCGGGCTCCCAGTATTCGTGTTGGCATATGATCGTCACTCCATATAATCTACCGCCTTGGATGTGCATGAAGACTCTGTATAAGTTCCTAACCGTTATTATCCCGGGTCCGAACAATCCGAGGAAGAACATCGATGTATATTATAGCCTTTGATAAATAAGTTGAATCAGCTGTGGGAAGTAGGTGCCAACACCTACGATATTTCTAAAAAGCAGAATTATCAGATGAGGACAACACTTATGTGGACCATCAACGAATTTTTGGCCTATAGAATATTATCGGGATGGAGCACTCATGGTCGTCTCCCATGTCCGTATTGCATGGACCACACTAAGCCTTTCCGTTTGAAACACGGAGGCAAACCGTGCTTATTCGATTGTCATCGTTAATTTCTGCCGAAGGATCATCCGTACTGGAGGAACATGAATGTTTTTCATGCAGGCGTTGTGGAGAAGGATAATCCACCACCAAGGTGGCCCAAATACACGATATAGGAAGAGGTAAAAGATTTACCAAGTGCCATCGAAGAGCCTGCTAAGGGGTACAAGTGTGACAGATTTGGTCGCACCCATAACTGGACGAAGAGGAGTATATTCTGGGATCTGCCATATTGGAGCACCAATCTGATCAGACATAATCTTGATGTCATGCATATCGAGAAGAATGTGTTTGATAACATAATTAATACCGTAATAGAGGTAAAGGGGAAGACGAAAGATAATCCGAAGGCCAGATTGGACTTAGAAGAAATATGTAGACGTCCTGCGTTGCATTTGATAGAGGAGGGAATGGAAAGTTAAAGCAGCCTAAGTCAATTTTTTTACTGGAGAAGGAGGATAAAAGAAGACTATGTGGGTGGATTCAGAGTCTAAAACTTTCAGACGGGTACATGTTAAACTTGAAAATATACGTCGACCTCAAGGAGAACAAACTGGCGGGTATGAAGAGCCACGATTGTCACGTATTCATGGAAAGGTTAATTCTAATTGTATTTTGGAAATTCTTACCGTAGATCGTTTGGGATCCATTGACATTGCTCAACATATTCTTCTGAGATCTTTGTTCTATTAAGTTGCTTGTCGATCGTCTAGAAAAGCAAGAGAAGGACAATACGGTAACACTGTGCAAGCTCGAGAAGGTGTTTCCTCCTGGATTCTTCGACTCTATGGAGCATTTGCCAATTCATCTTTCATATTAGGCACATATTGGTGGTCCTGTCAGTTATCGGTGGATGTACCCGTTCGAGCGACATCTGAATCACCTAAAGAGAAAGGTAAAAAATAAGGCACGGGTTGAGGGCTCTATTTGTAAAGCTTATGTTCTCGAGGAGATTACAAACTTTTGCTTGACGTATTTCAAACCTTATGTTGCTACTAATAGAACGAGAGCTCTGAGAAACAATGACGGATATCAGGAATCTAACGATGCAATACTGAAAGTATTCAATGCGTCCGAAAAGCCTTCGGAGAAAATGAAGAAGAGATATTTGAATAACGACGAGCTAAGGGCTGCTCAGTTGTATATATTACTCAATTGCGATGATGATGACGTGGAGAAGCTAGAGGGGTAAGTAATTAATACATCTACGTTTATGTCATCCCAATGTAATAGTATAAGATACTATTATGCTACTAATCATCGTTTGCTTTGTTGTTTTTCAGCACATATATGATGAGCTGAGGTCGGTTAGACCCTACATAAGAGACGAAGAAGAGCAAGAAATGAGACGTCATTTTCTTTTTTGGTTGAGCGCATATGTAAGGATCTCGGTAATTACTTTTTATGTATGCACTTGCACAATAAATAACTTACTATCGCTACTTTGGTATTTAGGTCGATCGTCTATAACACCCAAGACTGAATCTATTAGAACTCTAGACAAGGGACCAATTACTGCCGTCAAAATATGACCAAGTTACTGTGCGAATGGGTTTAGGTTTAAGTCAACAAAAGCTCCAATCAGAGAAAACTTTCTGGATCTTGATTTCACGAAAAATAGTTGTTTGTGTATCAAATCTTCGAACTATAAAGATGTCGATCCAGGCAATGATTCCTTTGGCATCTTAAGAGAGATTGTAGAGTTGACATATAATTATGGCACAAAACCTGCTAAGATCATGCTATTCAAGTATAAATGGTTCAATCCGATTCAAGATCAAGGTTGAAAAATTGACAAGCATGGTCTTGTGGATATAAACTACAAGCGTAGATATCAAGACTACGAACCATTTATCCTATTAAGTCAGGCTCAGCTCGTGTACTTCATAACTTATCCTAGACGGGGGACAACGAGGTCAAATTGGTGGGCCGTATACAAGAATAAAGCTCAAAATACCTTTGACGTTGACGAAATAGCTTATCAGGAGGACGAGCTACCTCTTGTAACAAATATTGTAGATGTGGACTCAACGGAAGTTACTCATTACACGACTAATAATGTAGAAGAGGTAGAATTATCCGAAGAGAAAGACAAAGATGAAGATGAAGTAGATGAAAGTGAAGATGAGGAGGAAGAGAAAGAGTAGGATGAGGAAGGCGAACACGATAAATTTTCTGAAGATGATTAAAAATAAAATATTTTGCCTGTAGAATGTACTATATTTTGACTGTAAAATATACTATTTTGACGAAGATATGTATTATATTTTGACTGTAGAATGTACTATCCATTTAGACTTGTGACACTACTAGTTATTTACTGTACAATTCTATTAATGCTGTAAAATATGCATAACATTTTGACTGTAGAATGTACTATATATTTGTTTATTTGTTCTATCATCATATGTTGTTATCAAGTATGACAAGACGATATGGAGCGTTCGACAGGTCCCGAGGTAGACGGAGTGCTCCTCCGGTACTGCCTACAGTTGGTTTTGGATCCTCGGCGACTATTACTCTAGTATATCGACCAGTCACATCTCCGACTCCGACGACGTTACGTGACAGCACTCCTGGGATGAGTAGTTTGAGGCCTAATACTACTCCCTCGTCCAGCATTCCTCCTGCTGACGGAACCATGGAGACAGATGAGCATATGGCAGAGGTTGATCTGACGTCATTCCAACATCAGCTAGATCCTCCATGCGCAACTCCGAACGAGACGAGGACGGAGATTTGGGCTGACGGTACAAAGTAAGTCAATTAGATGGTTTATCATCATATATATCGTATATTTCTTTATTCATCATATATTGACTTTTTTTATAAAAATAATTATCTCTGTATAGATATCGTCCCTCGTCGGTACAGAGACGTCTGGGCCACTTTCTGAGTTACAACTATGGTGGCCCTTGGATCAACTACTCTGATGCTCCGGATGAGAGAAAGGCGTTCTGGTTTACGCACTTCAAGGTAAAAGTATATTATATAAATTATCTAATTTGTGCATATTATATAACTTACAAAATTACTTATTGTAGCAAACATATTTCTATCCATCGCACGCCGAGTTGATCGAGAAGATATTTCCTGCCATTGCCGCCAAGCTGATCCGTGATGCTCTGGATGACCTGAAGGATCGTGATCGCAAAAAAAATCGATCCAAGGTTGGATCACGCCTGAACAGTGGACTGCGATGAGGGCTAGATTCGACGATCCGAGGTACAAGGAAAGGTCTGAGAAGGACAAGGCGGCTAGGCAGAAGGCAGCAAAGTGGTATGGTGGTTCGATTTCGATGACAAAATATTTCCATCGTTTGGTATATTTTTATTTCAGATATATTATTTTAATACAAGTATGATAAAATGTTAGTAGGATAAAATATTTAATTTTAGTACTAAATAATATATTTTTAACAGGTATAGAGGGGTGAGGATGCAAATATGGTGACCGTCTTTATGGCCACCCATCGAAAGGACGGAAATCGCATTGATGAGAGGGCCTCGCAGAACTATGTAAGTATTACTTTACTTTGTGTTAATTTTAATATAACTTAGGCAATTATCGAGTAACCAAACTTTTTTAGGCCGAGTATCTTAGGCTGCGTGAGCGGACGGCTGCTAGTGCACCTACAACGGGAGAGGCTGGTACTTCCTCGCAGCCCTCTCCAGCTCCGTCGGTGTACGAGCTGTGGTTGACCGCTGCTGGTGGTCTCCGGAGGGGTACGTACTACGGTACGGGATCCTATGGTATTCTTATTATGATGCAGTCATCTAGGGCCTCCACGGCAAGTGTGCATTCCTCATAGCCCTTGCAGTCGTCGGTCTGAGTCTAGGAGACCATTGACCGTCAGATTACGTTTCTCCGTGATGAGTTGCTGCGAAGGATGGAGGAGCAGCCCCTGTCCCAGCCGCAGGCGGACGATGCGATGCTCATCACACGATTTGATATGCTCGAGCGCAGCATCATGGAGCTCAGGAATATGACAGCTAATCTTAGAGCATCAACAGAGCACAGCATGACAGAGCTGCAGGCATCATAGCTGTCCATGGGCAAGATGATGACGATGATACATGATTCAATAGTTCATAGCAGTACGAGGCTGTTATCTACCATGGAATTATACAACTACTGACCAGTAGAGTTGGAGCAGATACGTCCTCCTGGTGCGCCTTCATCGACACAGACTCCACCGACGTTACTGTCTTATCCATCGACATCGGTGTCGATTTCACGGGAGCAGTATGATCTGTTCTTATCCCCTATGCGCGCTGGTGGTCATCCTCCTGCAGATTCGCAGTACTCCTAGTTAGGATAGTTTATTGATTGTTTGTGTTTTAGACCTATGATATTTGGTCATTTATGAATATTCTTTATTTTTTAGGCTTTCAGACTTTATTTCTTATATTCTTTACGACGAGGCTTTCAGACTCAGTTGTGTGGATATTTATTGTATTCTTTACGAGAGATTTTCTTCTGACTCGGTTTATAATCTCAATATTTTGTTTTCTTCAAAATTTATTATATTATTCATATTAAATGTATGTTAATTTACATGTGTTGAGTGTTCAACCGAAGGGGGTCGGCGAACCCAGCAAATTCAACGGAGGGTTGCTCCGGGTCTATATGTATAAATTATGAATTCATAAACTACAGGAAGATTGGTTTGGAAATAATTCAATATTCATTTTTTTTCACTGAATCTTTAGCGACGTTTTGCGACATTTAGCGACATTTACATATGTCGCTAGATACGCCGCTAACTACGTCATTGATTGTCGCTAACAACGTCGCTAAAAACTTCGTTGAGTACGTCGCTCAACGTCGCTAAACTGCTAACATGCCAGTATTGCCAGGTCAATATAACGTCGCTAAATGTGTCGCACAACGTCGCTATAAAGAAAAAATATTAGCGACATATAGCGACTAACAACACGTCGCTAATTTAGCAACGTGACGTTGCTAAACATCGCTAATATAGCGACGCATATACGTCGCTAGAAAACGTCGTTATAGCGACATTTTGATACATTTTTCTGGTCAACGACTAGCTTAAAGTTGACTTCACCGAAATGTCGCTACAGACGTCACTAAAATTATGTAGCGATATTTTTTTATCATTTAGCGACATTTTTAGACCTCGCTAATTTGACTTATTCTTGTAGTGGTATAATGTAACGACTTATTTCGTTCAAGCGGACATCCGATTCAAATGGAGCAAGTGCAATGACCCGACTCACTTTGCTCAGCGAGATAACTCGTTTGAGGCAAAGGATCTCCAGACTTGGCCTTTCAGGAGTTCAGACTTAGAATTTCAAAGGCTCGCTCGGAGTATCGCTCGACCGAGGCGAATCATCGCTAAGGTGGGTGGCTACGATAAACTTATTTTTGCTTAGCCAGCTTACTTAAAATATGGACGATACATGGTAGTAGCTAGATGAATCACCCCATGCATGCTAATAAAGAATACAACGAACCTAGCTAAGGGAATAATCCCAACTTATATTGCTTGTGTTAGAACATGGATATAAAATTTAGCTTATATGGACCTTCGCATGCTACATTTTCCTTGTGTAAGTAGACACCGCTAAGCCTTGAGTAGATTATCATATACTCTACGTAGTGCAATGCTTCACTTGTTTACACTACACGCCCCTAGATTATGTCGCTTGGTATGTCCCTGTATGGCTTCACCCCTCGTACTACCCTTAGACCCGTGCTAAATGTAAATGCTTATGTTCTAAGGTAGGCTATACTATATATTTCTTTATGCTTATATTTCCAATAAATGCATGCTTGCCTGCTTATATTATAACTTGTACTCGTTGTCTCATTTCAATGCTCGTCACATAATTCATGTCACGACCCCGATAACACTACATTGCCTTGCATTCATCTAAGTTTTCTAGAAGACTATCAAATAGTCATTCCGTGCAAGTATGAACCTGAAAGTATTCGGGACCGTTAGGTAGCCAAGGCAAATCTCGAACCAGGGGATTTATACCATGTCAATAATCCAAGAATCACAGCTCATGGAGCAATACTCGTCCCATACTGAATTAAATGGCTCAGGGAGTCGATGTATATTTGTGAACAATCCTGCCTTGAACTTGTACCTGATATATCCTAACTTATTCTTGTACCTGACCAGAGGCCCATAAGATTAGATACTTGCATGGTCATGGACAACTTGGTACACAAGGGAGATCTTCTGATCTCATTCCAAGGACGGTCTCCGGGGCACCGGGGCCGATCCGACCGGTCAGAACCTCCTGACTGTAGTTACCTGCGTCGGGCGGGTTGTATACAATGCTCCCTATTCCTGCTTACATATCATTCCACCCTGAGACTACACCGTCATTTATGGTATAATGCCAGTGACCTCCTGTTCATATAGATAAGTCATCCTCGCTTAGCAGCAATCCGCGTGCGAGTTATTACATCACATCCAAAAATCGGAAACACCTAAACCGGTAAGAGTATAACACACATTTACATATTTGAACCCTTGAACATCTTCTGTAAAACTTCTGGATAATCCGTATAATTCGTGCACCTGAAACAGAATCTCGCTCACTACATTTGTGTTTGCTTATACCATTGCCCCTGGATTTTTATATATGCTCGTGTTTGGTTTAACTTGGTTTTTCTTGGACAGGGAAGGACGGATGGTAACTTGGTAAGTCTCATCGTGTTACTCTTATATCGTACGATGCACTGCCACACGAGTTAGGCTTTCTATTATGCCATAAAACTGATCCTAAGGCAAGAATGCAAAGATAACTTAATAGATAGTGCATGAAACCTTTACAATGAGTTTGGATTTTGTCTAGCAGGCGAGAAGCCTTCCTACCAGTGCATTCATGTACTGATAATCCACCAAATTGCTTGCATGGTGCAGGGAAACCTCGTTCGGTGCGAAAACCCCCTTCGTGCGTACTAAGGCATGGAGTTCGCTCTGGAGCCTTGGAACGTTGCGTCCGAAACTGAAGCACATATACAAGACATAATGTTGGAACATCGCCTATGTATCATTCCATAAATTTAGCCACTTGGCATGCTTTTATTATTTTGTGAGAGAGTGCTTGAGCGACTTATAATCTTGGTCTAGAGCCGCTTGTAATACTTGTTCAATATCAATAAAGAGCTTGTTTTACTTCTATACATATGTTATACAATGCTTTCGCTATTAACAACTCTATGAACTTGTTACCAATAACATATTCGTTTCTTATTCCGCTATACTTGGACTATCTGTGCGACTCTGTGGCTTAGACATCTTATCGACTGTTCGGATTATATTCTTGCACGGGCTCAGCTATATGCTCGTGCGGTATCATATCCAGATAGGAAAGATTGTCCCGCGGGAGGGCAGGCACGGTGATTTGCGCCTAGTGGGGATGGTCGATTACCTGCTGGAGATCGGGGCATGACATATTGGTATCAGAGCATGGCTTTACGCCTTTGAACTTCGTATCGATTTTCTCAGTTTTGAAAACTCGTTCGTGGGTTATGTGCATACACTCTCTCTTGTTGACCCGATGGGATATTTCATACAATGAGTCTAAATAATTTCAAAAAGGGCAAATGAATGATATGATTGCTTGTACGAAATTGAGATATGAAGGCCTTTGTGCCGACTTGTGTTAGGCTTTATGAGAATAGAAATGTGCTAGAATTTGCAAGTTATGTGCGAACCCGAATACCTATACGTGGATAACAAGCTAGATAGTGTGCGAGATAGAATATCGTTCGGACGGTTAGCTATGCACACAGCCTTTCGGCTAAGTTGTGTTGAGTATCGCGCGCCAAGGCGCTTTGGTGCTAGCAAATATGCAAGCAAGATTGGAATATCATTTAGAAAAGATAAGTCAGTCTTAGAATGGCAACCGATAGAAACAGTATCAGATTATCGCTAAGACGAATATAGAGATCGTGCTTGAATTTTGAGAAATAGCTAAGACGGTATTTTGTATCTAGAAGATACAAATCGTATATGGTTTACTTGGATGACTATCAACATAATATATACAAGACTATGATTTATCAGGCGATGCTTAGGTATCACGCAAGAATTCTAAGGAACGACTTAGTGAATATGCTTGCGAGTGATGCAAACACTGATTAAGAATTTGATTGGATGACTCGATTCATGAGTGGTGTATGAATCATTTTGGAAATGTCCAAGCAAATTTATAGGTCTCGTGCAATTGTTGGTTTGAACGAATTGAGAATGTCTTAAACAACTGATAAGGCTTATATCGAATAGGGATTCAAGGAAATGGAAATCAATATCTTGGTCAAGAAAACTTGGTGGAAACTTGATGGATGGTACGAGCAATTTTAAATTGAATCAAACTGATTGAAACTTGAGTAGAATATCACTTGATAAAAATTAACCCGAGAATGAATATTGTGGTTCGATAAAAGAGATAAGCGATAACGGATTTGATCTGGAGTTTGAAAGAACGATCTTGAAATTTAGTTCAAAAAAGATAACCTTCAAAATCAGTCCCAGCCGAGAACGAATATCCCGCGGGAGCGCCGACGTGATGATTTTACGTCCGGCGGGGATGATCGAACTCACGGGAACATGTTCGGTGATTATTCCAAACGAACTCTATGAATGGAACGTATCAAAAGTGGATAGACTTTGGCTTGAATATTTGAACTTAGTTGTTTGAGGAATGCTAGAAGTAAGACTATGGACTTATCAAACGGTAACATTAAAGTTGGATGATTTTACTAGACGAATTATAATCACGGCATGAACGGACAAGACTTGGTGGATTAATATATATGACTTGGATGAAACAAAGGTGTAATAATAAGGTATCTTGGTCGTTTCGATGATAACCATAATGTTCTACGTTTTTCTCTTGTGCGAGTGTAACTCTATGCTCATACATGCGTCACACCCGGATTAGGACGATTATCCAGTGAGAGCGTTGGCATGGTGATCTCACGTCCAACGAGGATGATCAAACTTACGGGAGACCGGAGTGTGACAACTGATGGATTATCTTGACTTGTGGTTCGACAAGATAAGACGAGTTTGAGAATACAAGTGAATCGAAAGTATTTCAAGGACAGGTTAGCCTAGAACCTGGAATAAGTCACGCTTGATGGTTTCATGAACGGATACATGAATCTTGTTGGGCGACTTGGATTTATGATTGAGATCGAATATTTAGAATTAAATCATGGCTTGGTGGTCTAGACTTATAATGGATATACAGATTCTATCAAAACATGTTTGAAGGAGATAGACTATACGAATTGCTAGGTTTGTCATGCATCTTGGACATAACATGAATTTGACTGAACGAACTCGAACCTTATACAAGCGAACGTGTTATTGTGATTAGGATGATCTATGCTCGATGTTTAGAAATTTGAGTGAAACGAGCTTGGATAGAATATCATGTGCAAATGAATAATGGTTTGACCTTAGGAATTGGGGCGAGCATCGTGCGACAAATTTGCATGATGAATCGTGTGCTTGAACTTGTACCAATGACCTTGTGAACTGACCTAGTAATTAGGCAGACAACCATGTGCCAAATGAAAGAACTTGGGTGACCGACCTTAGTATATTGCTTGAGCAAGCCATAGAACTGGGGCCGCAAGACTTGGAGTTAGACTTGGAACGGTAAGTGTGTTCCATGTTTGACACAAACGGAATGTACTATAAGACATGGATACTAGTCGATTGATCAGATAGATCATGCTTAATGGTAGTGCAATACTTGGTTTGAGTTGGAATAGAAATGACTTGGATTTTGGTTGACCCTGTTGGAGGTATCATCATGATTCATAAGACGAGAACCCTTAATATTTTCGCAAATAGCTTGTCCAATTTTAATATCGCTAAGTTTGGTTGAATGCATATGTTTGAGGGACGTCCAGAACGTGTGCACGATCCAAGACCCAGTGATATATTGAACTCGAGTACAAAGACTTCTCTATCGCTAAGTTGGTTGACATGCATATGTTTGAGGGATGCTTTGAATATGTGCATGATCTAGACTTGCGATATGTTGATCTCGAATGCTAGTGCAGGTGAATATGTTAGATTCGCATGAACAAGTATAATGACTTGGATAAGTTTGCCTCAGCCGTAGATCATCATTCAAGATGGATCATACCATACCCCGCGTTAAGCAATATATGTTCCACGCTAAGGCGCAGTAGAGACCGAGTCAGAGCATGGATTGAATAATAGAGTCATTCAATAAGACCGACCTAGCATACATGCAACATGATATAAGAAACGAGTAGAAAATTATGTTCGAACGGATCTAGTGGTACAATTGTTATGCTTGAGATAGATTCGATAGTGAGATAGAAAGGTTTGCTCTCAGGAAGTCTCGAGGACAAGAATTTTTCTCAGTGGTGTATAATGTAATGACCCATTCCGTTTAAGTGGACAGTCGATTCAAACATCGCAAGTATAATAACTCGATCCGCTTTGCTCAGCGAGATGACTCATTTGAGGCAAAGGATCTCCAGACTTGACCCTTCAGGAGTTCAGACTTAGACTTTCAAAGGCTCGCTCGGAGTATTGCTCGACCGAGGAGAATCATCGCTAAGGTGGGTGGCTACGATAAAATTGTCTTTGCTTAGCCAGCATACTTAAAATATGGATGATACATGCTAGTCGCTAGGTGAATCACCTCCTGCATGCTAATATAGAATACAACGCACCTAGCTAAGGGAATAATCCCAAATTATAATGCTTGTATTAGAACATGGAAATAAAACTTGGCTTATATGGACCCTTGCATGCTATATTTGCCATATGCAAGTAGACACCGCTATGCCTTGAGCAAATCATCATATACTCTTCGTAGTGTACTACTTCACTTGTTCACACTGGGCGCCCCTAGATTATGTCGTTCGGTATGTCCCCGTATGGCTTGACCCTCGCACTACCCTTAGACCCGTGCGAAACGTAAAGGATTATGTTCTAAGGTAGGCTATACTATATGTTTCCTTATGCTTATGTTTCCAACAAATGCATGCTTGCCTGCTTACATTATAACTTGTACTCGTTGCCCCATTTAAATGCTTGTCACAAAATTCATGCCATGACCTCGGTAACACTACCTTGTCTTGCATTCATCTAAGTTCCCCGGAAGACTATCGAATAGTCGTTCCGTGCAAGTATGGACCTGAAAGTATTCGGGATCGTTAGGTAGCCAAGGCAATTTTTGAACCAGGGGATTTGCACCATGTCAATAATCCAAGAATCATAGCTCATGGAGCAATACTCATCCCATACTGAATTAAATGGCTCGGGGAGTTGATCTATATTTGCGAACAATCCTGCCTTGAACTTGTACCTGATATATCCTGACTTGTTCCTGTACCTGACCAAAGGTCCAGAAGATTAGAGACTTGTATGGTCACGGACAACTTGGTGCACAAGGGAGATCTTTGGATCTCGTTCCATGGACGATCTCTGGGGCACCGGGGCCGATCCGACCGGTCGAAACATCCTGACTGTAGTCGCTTACGCCGGGTGGGTTGTGTATAATGTCCCATGTTCCTGCTTGCACACTATTCTGCCCTGAGACTATACCGTCCTCTATGGCATCGTGCCAATGACCTCATGTTCATATAAATAAGTCATTCTCGCTTAGCGGCAATTCGTGTACGAATTATTGCATCAAATCTAGTAATCAGAAATACTTGAACGGGTACGAGTATAACACACTTTTACATATTTGAACCTTGAACATTTTCTGCAACACTTCTGGATAATCCGTATAACTCGTGCACCTGAAACAGAACCTCACTCAAGAAACTTGTGTTTGCTTATACTATTGCCCCTGGATTTCATTATATATGCTCGTGCTTGGTTTAACTTGATTTTTCTTGGACAGGAAAGGACGGATGGTAACTTGGTAAGTCTCGTCGTATTACTCTTATATCGTACAGCGCACTGCCGCACGAGTTAGGCTTTCCATTATGCCATAAAACTGATCCTAAGACAAGAATAGAAAGATAAATTAATAGATGGTGCACGAAACCTTTATAACGTGTTTGGATTTTATCTAGCGGGTGAGAAGCCTCCCCACCAGTGCATTCATGTACTGATAACCCACCAGATTGCTTGCAGGGTATGGAAGAACCTCGTTCGGCACATAAACCCCCTTCGTACGTGCTAAGGCGTGGAGTTCGCTCTGGAGCCTTGGAACGTTGCTTCCGGAACTGAAGCACATATACAAGACATAATGTTGGAACATCGCCTATGTATCATTCCACAAATATTGGCACGCTTTTATTGTTTCGTGAGAGAGTGCTTGAGCGACTTATAATCTCGGCCTAGCGCCGCTTGTAATACTTGTTCATTATCAATAAAGAGGTTATTTTACTTTGTACTTGTGTTATATAATGCTTTCACTATTGACAACTCTGTGAACTTGTTACCAATTGCCTGTTCATTTTTTATTCTTGTGGTGCCCCGTTCCCCCTTTACGGGTAGCGCGGCTAAGAAATACTAATCGGTATCATTCGACCGGGATAGATCGAATCAAGATTTTATCCTCATTATTGATTTGCTTTTTCAGAATCGATTTCCATATTCAGTGGACCGTGCCCCAAGGATAGACTTAGCGGCAGAGTCAAAGGGGACCTCTCCGCTGCAAGTTTTCTTGCCCAGTTTTCGATATCGCCTTGTTGCTTTCATGCTTTTGAGTTAGTTTTCAGATTTGCGTTTTCTTGAATAGTTTCGATGGATTTTATCTTTCGTTCGTTGGACTGCATTTTATTTCGAGCTTGGAAAGAGTCGAAGAGATATTGATCATCTGTTTGTGGCAATGTAGGTGATCGTGCAGTAGACGTCGTGCGAGCGGAGTCTTGAAGTACCTCTTTCCTTTTCTTTCTCTAACCAACTTCTGAGTGGCTATAATTCGATTCAGTTGACCCTTCTTCCAATTCTTCACACCTAAAATCTTGTATTCTTGATTGTTCCGATCAAACGATACCAAAATAACTAAAAAGATGTCAAGATAAAAAGGAATAGACTTGGATTATTTGTGCTTGTCAACCAACTTGGAAACGGTTACCTTGTTGCATGCTAGTTTACTTAAAATATTCTTTTATAGTGTTTTAATTCAAGTTATAATGTATACTTCTTTTATATTGTGCTAAGTATAGAACACACCTTGCTATGCAATAAACTGATCAGGGAGACTATGAAAAATGAATCATGCCATGCTACTTGTCTTGTTCTTGTGTTGCCTTAAATTGCATAAATTGATAACTTAGCATTGACGTCGTTTGATTATGGACAACTTATGTACAAGGTCATAGTTCCTGCAGACGGTCGCTGGGGCACTGACACCGATTCGATACGGACAGAACTTCTTATTTAGTCGCTTGTGCTGGACGGGATGGCATGTAGCGCCTCTTATGCTTTTATTTTATACCATCCTCGTTAATGACTATAACTCGTCCATTTTGGCATCACGCCAGTAATCCCCTCGTATATTTAAATTGTACAAGTTAACTATGTCTTCGTGGCAGGGAAGGTCATGGTATGTATTTATGCAGGTGGTTCAAATGGACAAGTAAAGGTCACCGAACGATGGCATATTTATTTCAGTAAATTTCTATATCTAATGATTGCTTGTAAAATAAACTAAGTCAAGATAGAAAGACCACAAAATAACTTGCATGCTTCATATAAACAACATGTTGATTGGCATAGTTGGGTTAGCTCGCCTTCATCAGTGCATTTCGATATACTGGCCCTTGTTGCAACAGGTTTTGCGCACCAAGGAGATCCTGCAAGCAACTAAAGAGACTTCCAATCTAGTCCTCTTACCGACATATCCTGATCGTGCCAAAGAAAAACTGTTTTGAAGTTTCCAGAAGCTCGTTCACAAACTTATGCAGCTCCGTGAAAGGCGAAAGCTTCGCCAAAAGGTGTCTATAGCTTTTGAAGTTTTAGTAAAAGGATGTAATATACATGACGATTATCTCATTTTGAGTCCACTTTTATAAGCCTGTGCGGCAATTATTCGATTCATTCAAGAGTTTGTAAAAGATTTTCATTATCAATAAAGAGAACTTTTCCATGTTTCAACATTGTGTTTCAATTATCTCCGTACTCTGAATATGTGCTCGTTATATAAAATACTTTAGGCTTGTACGTTGTGCAATCTAGGAACGCACGATGTCACGCCCGGGGCATGACTATCGATTCTATGGAATTAGGGCATGGCATATTGGTATCAGAGAACAGCTTCAAGTTTCTTCGACCCTCGTGTCAGAAAAGTTCCTTTAACGATTTATTTCCTATGCGAACTCTTGAACTCGTTTGGCCAAAATGAGATACGTTCTATACAGTGAGTCCATAATACATTATGAGCCTAATGTAAGTTATCTTCTTTTGAAGGAATGACTCAAGCGCATGCATCGGCGTGAGCACAAAGAGAGGTACAAGCCCAGGAAAGTAGTTCTGGCACCTCGGGAAGTTCCACAAGCCAGCGAGCCATGCCCCGTGTCGACCCAATTGAGTGAATGATGCAGATGCTTGAAGCAAGTCAACAGAGAGATGAGGCTCATTTTGAGCGAGCCGAGAAGCGGGCGGAAGAACGACAGAGCAAGTACGAAGGCAGTCTAGAAGCCCGATTTATAGTCCAACAGAAGTAGGTAGATGCCCTGCAACAGATCGTTCAGACCTTGACCTCCAACCATTCCGCGACGACAACAGCGGCACCGGTGGAGCTATCCGCGCCTGAAGTCGAAATGCCACCAACTTCAAAGAAGAAGTATGTGACTAACTTCGACTTTGCCGACTTCAAGAAGGTCTGCAATACGCCTTTCAAAGAGACTAAAGATCCGGTTGTGGCTCTAGATTGGCTGGAAGAGCTTGATGATAACTTAAATTTGCTAGAGGTACCTGAGAAAAAATGAGTTACGTGTGCCCAATTGTAGCTCCGTTTAACGCGCATAATTGGTGGGATGTGCATCGAAGATCTCTCTCAGTAGGCGATGAAGGGGAGACGATTGCGTGGGCTATCTTCTATGGCACGTTCGAAGAGCAGTTCATACCCCCTCATGTTCGTTGGCAAAAGGAGAATGAGTTCGTGCAGCTCCGCTAAGGCAATATGACAGTGAAGTAGTACTCCGCCGAATTCAACCGGCTCGCCAAATTTGCAAGCTCGTATTTACCTGATGCGGCGAGTCGCGCGAGATGATTCAAATGCGGCCTGCGACCTGCAATCCATGCGCACATGGTCATTTCCTAATACCTGACAATGTGGGAAGTTCTCAACCATGTCTTTTCTCTTGAACTGCAGTATCATTCAGTTGCTGCCGGCACTGTGCATACTTCCAATCACAAGCGCCATAGCAACGCGGAAGGAAACACCGCTCCAAATCGTCCAAATAACGACGGTCAGCAGAAAAAAATTTGAGCAAAACCCATGTCTTCTGTAAGAAGCTAGGGCACATGGCCGAAAATTGTCACAAGAAGCTCGGGTTAAGCCTCGCTTGTGGTGAATCAAACCATGGAGTTAGTGATTGTCCGCTGCGCTACTCTGATCGTCGCTCTCAACATCCAAATTATGCCAAGCACCCCAAGCCAACTGAGGTACACCGCAGCTAGAGCGTCATCAAGCTCAGGGCCGGGTGTACAATATGACATGCAAAGAGGCCCTAGCATCAGACACCATTGTGTAAAGTATATTGCTTTTCAATAACATACCTGCTCGTGTACTATTTGATTCTGGTACAACGCATAGCTTTATATCCACGAATTTTGTCGTAGAAAACAATAAAAATGACACCATTGTATCTAGACCTTAGTGTTAGCACCCCCATCGGGAACAAAGATACATGTTCGTTCAGTATGTCAGGGAGGTCACGTCTGTATTGGGGGAAGGAAACTCTTGCTAGATATTTTAGTCCTAAATGTTCGGGATTACGACATCATCTTGGGGATGGATTGGCTCGACGCTTGCCCAGCAACTATCGAATGTGCAGAGAAATGAGTCATCTTCCGTCTACCTGGAGAAGCCAAATTTTGCTACATGAGTGGTCCAGCAACAGATGCGTCAAGGACCTGCATGGTAATTTCTGCGATGTCAGCTCGGTGGATGTTACACTCTGGAATTGTAGGGATACTTAGCGTTGGTTCGGAATACGCAGCTGGATTACGCAAAATTTGAGTCTTCTTTCTTTGTGGCGGAGTTTCCTGGTGTGTTTTCGAGCGAACTACCTGGCATGCCACCTGATCGAGAAATTGAGTTCACCATCGATACATTCCCAAATTCACAACCGATTTCCAATGCCCCATACCGAATGGACCTTGCTGAACTAAAAGAATTAAAGTGCCAACTACAAGAACTGCTTGACCGTGGATATATTTGTCCGAGCGTGTCTCCTTGGGGCACGCATGTGCTCTTCATAAAGAAGAAAGACGGGACGTTGCGACTCTGCATAGATTATCGGGAGCTAAATAAGGTCATTATCTGAAACAAGTATTCCCTACCCAGGATTGATGACCTCTTTGATCAGTTGTAAGGGGCGTCAGTATTTTCAAAGATAGACCTTCGCTCTGGCTACCATTAATTAAAGATCAAACTAGAGGACATATCGAAATCAGCATTCCGGCCCCGCTATGGCCATTATGAGTTTTTCGTTATGCCATTTGGACTGATGAATGCCCCTACCGCATTCATGGATTTGATGAACCATGTGTTCTGACCATTCTTCGATAAGTTTTTGGTAGTATTCATAGACGACATCTTAGTGTACTTAAAGAATAAGGACGAACACGCAGGACACCTGCGAATGATGCTTCAAACCCTTTGAGACAATAAGTTGTACATGAAGCTGAGCAAGTGCGAGTTCTGGTTGGACAATATATCCTTTCTTAGGCATATTATTTCCGCGAATGGCATCTCAGTCGACCCGAAGAAAGTTGAAGCCATCATGAAATGGAAAAGACCTGAGTCAGCTAGCGACATTCGGAGCTTCCTTGGTCTAGTAGGCTACTACAAGAGATTTATGAAAGATTTTGCAAAGATTTCCTCGTCTCTGACTCATCTCACTCGGAAGGAAGGAACGTTCACGTGGACGGATGACTGTGAAGCTTTATTTATGGAGTTAAAGCAACAACTTGTCTCAGCACCAATTCTTACCCTTCCGGACAGACCCAATGATTTTAAGATCTATAGCGACGCATCAGGAAAGGGTTTGGAATGTGTCCTTATGCAGAGGGACAAAGTGATAGCCTTTGCGTAGAGGCAGTTGAAGCCTCACGAAAGGAACTATCCAATGCATGACCTGGAACTCGCAGCGGTGGTGTTCGTATTAAAATTATAGCGGTATTACCTCTATGGCGTGCCATATGAAATCTTCACTGACCATAACAGCCTCAAACACCTCTATACTCAAGGATTTGAATCTACGGTAACGACGTTGGCTTTAACTCCTTAGCGACTTTGACTTGATGATCATATACCCACCGGGCAAGGGCAATATTGTAGCTGATGCACTGAGTCGAATGTTTATCGGAAGCTTGGCTATCGATGACATGCTGTAAAAGGATCTTGAAAGTTTGGGCATTACACTCCGAATCAGATACAAAAAGGGGGAACATATGGCTCAGATGTGCCTCGAACCGGACTTGTTGGAGAAAGTTAAGTCCTCTTAGAAGGACAATCTTTTCCTAGAGAAGATACGAAGTCTTATCTCGGCAGGAAAGACGACTAACTTTGCGGTAAGCACGGATGGGATGATGCAGGTGAAGGAAAGATTGTGTATTTTTAATGATGCAAACCTCAGAAAGAAGATACTCACTGAAGCCCACTATGCGAGTTACACTTCACATCCAGGAAGCAAGAAGATGTATCGAGACCTCCACACGATATTTTGGTGGCACGTCATAAAAAGAAATGTGGCGTTGTTCAAGTCACAATGCATGGATTGTCAGAGGGTAATGGCCGAGCACTAGAAGCCAGGTGGAGAGATACAGAACCTTGCTATACCAGAGTGGAAATAGAAACACATAACGATGTATTTCATTATTGGTTTGCCAAAGACGCAACGAAAAAATAACGTCGTCTGGGTCATCGTCGATCGACTCACCAAGTCAGCTCACGTTCTGCCAATCAAAGTTACTTGGAGTGCTGACCATCTGGCACAGATCTACCTCAATGAGATCGTTCGACTCCACGGTGTGCCCGTATCCATTATCTTCGATCGAGATGGTCGATTCTTATCACACTTCTGGGAAATCCTTCAATCAGCAATGGAGACAAAGTTAAAGTTCAGCTTCGCCTACCATCCTCAGACAGACGGCTAAACAGAGCGGGTCAACCAAATCCTTGAAGATATGCTACGGCTCTGCGCCTTGGACTTGAAGACAAGTTGGGACATACATCTACCGTTAGCCTAGTTTGCATACAACAATAGCTATCAATCCAGTATTCAAATGGTGTCGTATGGGTGGAAGTGCAGATCCCTGATCTGTTGAGATGAAGTTGGTGAACGACAAAATTTTGCCCCAGAACTCGTAGAACAAACCGTCCAAAAGATCCGCTTGATCCGCGAACGACTGAAGGTAGCACAGAGTCGTCAAAAAAGCTACTCAGACACGCACCGTCGACCTCTTGAGTTCTTAGAAGGTGATCAAGTATTTCTCAAGGTCTTGCCCATGCGAGGAGTTACCAGATTTGGAGCAAAAAGGAAGCTAAGTCCAAGATTCGTCGGCCAGTTCGAGATACCAAAGTGAGTTGCCCCAGTTGCATATCAGATTGTCCTGCCACCGTCACTATCTAAAATATACGATATCTTCCATGTTTCACAGCTTAGGAAGTACTTATATGACCCGATTCATGTGGTAGATCTTGATCAACTGGACTTAAAGGCAGACTTGACATATGTTGAACATCCTGTGCGGATCTCGGATCACAAAGAGAAGCTGCTTCGAAGTCGTTCGGTTTCTTTCGTGCACGTGCTTTAGAGAAATCATTCGGTCGAAGAATTGACTTGGGAGCTTGAGTCTGAGATGAAGGAAAAGTTTTCTTCATTGTTTCATAGTGGTAGGTTCTATTCCTAAGTTTTGTGGACGAAACTTCCTATTAGTTGGTTTCACGCCCCAGTCGCAAAATACGTAGGACTAGGAATACGTAAGCATGCCAGTCGTATGTATATGACAACTCCAATATATGGGTACCATAATACACACGTACGCTATAATATGAATATTAACTCACATGTGGTATATATATATATTTTCACAAGTCACATATATACTAATCTCATCCATACAACAAGTCATAAAAAAAAAACTAAACTAGAATAATGAGTCTGAATAATCCAAATATAATAGTCGGGTGGAGACAAATCCACTACCAATGACTATATCAAAACTAAAATGAGAGAGGAGGGCAAATCTCCAATATAAAATAAGATGATGATATAAAAGTATCAGCTAAGAGATCTATCGCTAGAGGTAATCAAGGATGCTCAAAAGGTAAGACCTCCTCGGCAGAAAATAATGCGTCAGGTCCCGGCCCGTACTCCTGTAGATACTCCTAATCGTCTATACCTGGCAAGGTACCAGGTCCTAAGAGGGACATAACAAGATACATAGAAGCATGCCAATTGAATACAATAAATATGCATAATATACAGAAAATATATAAGTACGTTGTACATGATAATCTATATGAAATGCATAATGAGGACAACTTTTTGACGTATGGGCATGGGTAGGCTACTCTATCAAATCTCACAACTCACACACATCAGGGACATCATCAGCCGTCATACCGCGAGGGTAGCGACCATCGTGACTCCATCAGCCGACATATCGCGAGGGTAGCGACCATCGGACACGACTACCATAGTGCGTGCTAGTTACTACGGTTTACCAAAGTGGTTATAGCCCATACGCCTACCGATTGTCCTCCCCTCCCATGATACTATATGTCAAGTGTGTGTCAACATATATATAGTATATAATTATGACTGAAAGAAAATACACATGCAATGAATATATAAAAATATAATAAGCATGCAAAGTACTATAAGCAATTTGACAAGGTATCTTGCCTGGCAAGAAGCTGCAAGTGTAAACGTCCAGATGTCAAGCACACATGAGTAGAAACTACGACCTCAGAATGAACGTCCCCGGATGCTGAAATAAACATCACCAACGTTCCCAGAATAAACGAGATAGCTAGTAAACACTACCCTTTCGTCCAATTTGGACACAGGGGCAAAACGGTAATTTTGGGTCAAAACGGGCTCCACAAGTGGGCCACTTTGTACTGAATTGCGTGCTAGAGGTAAGGGTCTCTAAATGGGATAAATTATAGGTCAAACAAATTCTAAAAGTTAATACGGACTCAACGGTACATCCAATTTTGGATTCCGGTGAGCCGAACACAAATTCGTCCACAAAGTCAACCGTGGGGCCCACAAATAGGCGGCTTGGTCAACTATCTTAGAATTGCGTGAAACTTGGGTCACAGGACCAGCGTAATACCACGAATCCAATGGCCCAAGTTTCGTTATATTTTGACGAGCATACACTAAATGGTGCGGTATTTTACAAAAGTCGCGATATGGGACCTTCTTACGGATATGGGGTGATTCTGACGCGCACACACGTCCAAATTACTTTCCGCGAGAGTCCACACGTCAGGGCATACATACGCATCTTTTGGTGTAATTGGTATGCGATGAGGCTGTCCTGTTTGGCGGGGCGCGCTCCTTATCACGAATTTTATTATTTTAAAAACAAGTTTTTCTAATTTTTCAACCTAATTTATTTCTAATTTTTAACACAAAATAAAATAAAGTAATTAACAGAGAATAATCTCGGTCATATAGGCTTTACACAGAAAAAGGTAGATCTCGATTTAGATATCTACGTTGGGAGATATCGGCCTCGGAACATAGGTCGATGGAACAGTTTTTAGAGTAGTTTAGAACATAATTTTTCCTAAACTTGGCGTCAATTTCTACCTGGTTTTTAATGCTGCTCGATGGAAACTAATTAACGGGATTTAGAGAGGGATAGGTGATGATCATACCGGCGAAGATGGATCCGAATTTGATCGAGCGAGGAGGCGGGGATCAGCACGTGAAGGAGGGGTCGTCGCTGCAAATCTGTGCTGCCTACTCGCGGGTGACGCGGACGTGCGGCCGGCCGGCGGTGGCTGCGCGATGGCTGGGCTGTGGCGCAGATTCGTCTGGGGTCAGCGCGGGGTAAAGATGGGAGCTAGGGTTAGGGTTTGAGATCATGGTATACATATATATAGAGATCGAGAGAGAGGGGGAGCGGGGCCTGGTCGCGCGGATTCGCTATTGGAAGCGGGTGGGTTTAGTTGTTTAGGTTAGTTAAGAGGGAAAGGGTTAGTTGTGGGTTAGGGTTTAATTAGGATTAGGGTTTTATTTAGATTTTTTTTCTTTTTTTTCTTTTCTTTTCTTTTTGTTTTATTAATACTATAATTACTACTACTATTACTACCATTATTATTATTATTATTATTATTATTATTATTATTATTATTATTATTATAACTATTACTTATTATCATTATTATTAAGATTATTATTACTATTATTTAATAACTATATATTATTTACGTATATATTTGAGGTATATAAAAATATATTTGTACCCAAATTAAATTCTAAAAAAATCTATTACTCTTCCACAGAGATTCCTAAAATAAAATAGTAGTTTTGTACAATAATTCTAAATAATAAATTTATCTAGGTAATTAAATAAATAATATATTATCTAATTAACTACAAGATAATATAAATAAATTCCATGATTAATTAATTAAATATAATATTTAAAAATATGGGGTTTTATATTCTACCCAACTTACAAAAATTTTGTCCTCGAAATTGACACTAACCCATATTCCTAATAAATCACTATAGCTATTACACTTAATTTCTATCTAGCAGTGCTTCCTAAAAGTCATGTTAAGCAATTCTAACACTTCTCATTTATTGTCCATACACTATTCTATCATCCTCTAACTCGTCTATACTACCCAACTTACAAGGGTTCTACTAGTAGTCACAGTCTTTTGAGGCTATTGTCTAGGTTGTAAGACGAATTTATTTATTGGGTCGAGAATCTTGGAATACCTGTCTGAAATCTCATAACTATGATTTTTTTTCCGTAACCGTCAAGTATCGTAGTCTAATACTTCCATGCCACCTGACCAGTACATCTACAAATACTTCGACTACTCTACTATAATGGTCTAGCTGCAGCTGTCGCTACTTCGCCAGTGATTTGTCATAGTCATCAGTTCGTAACAAGTACCTTCAACTCTTTCCTAAGCTTAGTCTAAGTTTTAGGGCAACAGTTAAGGTCTTGACTAACTTTATAAAACTATTTGAAGTATAAACTATTTCAACAATTCCACTAATTTTCTGTTAGACTAAAGGATGCTACTTAAGGTTTAAAAATAATAAGAGAATACATATATTGTTATAGTGCATAAACACAAGGATTATTTATTGTGAACTCATCTTTTAGTTATTAATCATTACTAACACGGTTACGTTTTTAACTAACAAAATAAGGGTGAGGTTGAAGTAAATCAACAATTTATGATGGCACAAAAAGACGTAACTACGATAGGAAGAATTTAGCGTGGAATAAGGAATGGATATGGAAGAGAAGGTGAGCAACCCAAGGGGACGGGATGGTGATAGGAAGGAGAATACTACTACTGCTACGTGTGTCATCCATTAGCATCGTGGATATGCCATCTAGTTAAAATATCAATATCTCCTTAAAAAAATTAACACTAAATATATCACATTGTGATATGTCCTTAATTACAAAAGTTAGTCACCAAGTAACATGACTGGCCTATGGGGTATATCTGGTAGTCTCCGTGTATCAAACTTATACCAAACACGAGCGTTCGTCTTTCCGAAATAGGAGAAGACGAAAAACAATAATAAAGAATTCAAGGAGGAGGTGATAGAATACAAGTATGGGGTTCAAGGCGATTAAAGAATTCAAAAGGGAGTTGTCAAGGCAGTTGTGGATTGAAATCTTATTTTGGTAAATTCTTATTCGCATACTCATATCAGAACAGTTATGTACCTGATATGATATGCTCTGACTTGTCTACAGAGTAAGTACACTCGTCTACTAGTCAACTATATATCTCAATCCACGTAAAGTAGTCATGCGAAGAGCAAACCAAGCGCACTAAGGTTGATCGGGCCATAATACACTGGTTCTAAATAGACAATTATATTAGTATGTGCACCCAATAATACAGATGTCATGAACAAGCTCGATAAAAGAATAAGCTTGCAAAACTAGGCTATAATAGCAGCATAAGTCGAGGTAGTTCATAAAATATAGGTACGCTAGATTATGATGGAAAAGGTACAAAATTAATTCAAGTTCACCAAGAAGATCGGTGTTGTGCCTCTACAATTGCTATACTAACTTCTTATCTAAGTCTCTGGTCGACCAAATGGGGGTATGGGCCTCTAAGTTCTACAGTCTGGGTAAACACTATCTTCTTATGGAAGTCTATAGTTGGTGTCATTCAATTACACTTTATTAATGGGTAAAAAAGGATTATGTGATATTAGGTTATGAGGCATACTAGCAAACTTACAAGAATTTAACTAATAGTGTTATTGAACAATGGAGTATATATACCTAGTACAAGTCATCTTCCTAACCCCTATCAAGCACGAAAGAAAAGATAAGATTGACGTTGTGAAAGGATCAAGCAAGATGCAATGCAAGCAATCAAATAAGAATACGAAATGAATCAAGGGAGGTGATTAAATAAGTGGATGAGATCCTATATTTTAATCCTATTTGCAGGCTTGCTTGGTACAGTAACGTAACCAAGATAATATGCTCTCGACCTGCATGGGCCATCACAAAAATATGTCATGTCCCAGTCCCAAAATACGTAGGACTAGGAATACGTAAGCATACCAGCCTTATGTATATGACAACTCCAATATATGGGTACCATAATACACACGTATGCTGTAATATGAATATTAACTCACATATGATATATATATATATATATATATATATATATATATATATATAATTAATCTCATCCACACAACAAGTCATAGAAAGAAATAACTAAACTAGAATAATGAGTCTTGAATAATCCAAACATAATAGTCGGGTGGAGACAAATCCACTACCAACGACTATATCAAAACTAAAATGAGGGAGGAGGGTAAATCTCCAATATAAAATAAGATAATGATATAAAAGTATCAGCTAAGAGATCCATCGCTAGAGGTAATCAAGGATGCTCAGAAGGTAAGACCTCATCGACAGAAAATAATGTGTCAGGTCCCGGCCCGTACTCCTACGGATACTCCTGATCGTTTATACCTGGCAAGGGACCAGGTCCTCAGAGGGACATAATAAGATACATAGAAGCATGTCAATTGAATACAATAAACATGCATAATATAAAAAAAAATATATAAGTACGCTGTATAAGACAATCTATATGAAATGCATAATGAGGACAACTTTTTGACGTATGGGCATGGGTAGGCTACTCTATATAATCTCACAACTCACACACACGTCAGGGACATCATCAGCCGTCATACCGCGAGGGTAGTGACCATCGTGACTCCATCAGCCGATATACCGCGAGGGTAGCGACCATCGGACATGACTACCATAGTGCGTGCTAGTTACTACGGTTTACCAGAGTGGTTATAGCCCATACGCCTACTGATTGTCCTCCCCTCCCATGATACTATGTGTCAAGTGTGTGTCAACTTATATATAGTATATAATTATGACTAAAAAAATACACATGTAATAAATATATAAAAATATAATAAGCATGCAAAGTACTGTAAGCAATTTGACAAGGTATCTTGCCTGGCAAGAAGCTGCAAGTATAAACGTCTAGATGTCAAGCACACAGGAGTAGAAACTACGGTCTGAGAATGAATGTCTCCGGATGCTGAAATAAACATCACCAACGTTCTCAGAATAAGCGAGATAGCTAAAAAACACTACCCTTTCGTCCAATTTGGACACAGGGGCAAAACAGTAATTTTGGGTCAAAGAGGGCTCCACAAGTGGGCCACTTTGCACCGAAATGCGTGCCAGAGGTAAATACCTCTAAATGAGACAAATTATAGGTCAAACAAATTCTAAAAGTTAATACGGACTCAACGGTACGTCCAATTTTGGATTCCGGTGAGCCGAACACAAATTCGCCCAAAAAGTCAACCGTGGGGCCCGCAATTAGGTGACTTGGTCAACTATCTCAGAATTGCGTGAAACTTGGGTCACAGGACCAGTCTGATACCATGAATCCAATGGTACAAGTTTTATCGCATTCTGACGAGCGTACACTAAATGGTGCGATATTTTACTAAAGTCGCGATACGGGGCCTTTTTACGGATACAGGGTGATTCTGACGCGCACACACGTCCAAATCACTTCCCGCGAAAGTCCACACGTCAGGATATACCATACGTGCCTTTTGGTGCAATTGGTATACGATAAAGCGGCCCCTTTTGGCGGAACGCGCTCCGTATCATGAATTTTATTATTTTAAAAATAAGTTTTTCTGATTTTTCAACCTAATTTATTTCTAATTTTTAACATAAAATAAAATAAAGTAATTAACAGAGAATGATCTCGGTCATATAGGCTTTACACAGAAAAAGGTAAACCTCGATTTGGATATCTACGTTGGGAGATATCGGTCTCAGAACATAGGTCGATGGAACAGTTTTTAGAGTAGTTTAGAACATGGTTTTTCCTAAACTTGGTGTCGATTTCTACCTGGTTTTTAACGCTGCTCGATGGAAACTAATTAACAAAATTTAGAGAAGGATAGGTGGTGATCATACCGGCGAAGACGGATCCGAATTTGATCGAGCGAGGAGGCAAAAATCAGCGCGTGAAGGAGGGGTCGTTGCTGCAAATCTATGCTGCCTGCTCGTGGGTGACGCGGACGTGCGGCCGACCGGCGGTGTCTGCGCGGTGGCTGGGCCGCACGGATCCGCTACTGGAAGCGGGTGGGTTTAGTTGTTTAGGTTAGTTAAGGGGGAAAGGGTTAGCTGTGGGTTAGGGTTTAATTAGGATTAGGGTTTTATTTAGATTTTTTCTTTATTTCTTTCTTTCTTTCTTTTTTTTCTTTTCTTTTTTCTTTTTGTTTTATTTTCTTTTTGTTTTATTAATACTATAATTATTACTACTATTACTACCATTATTTTTATTATTATTATAACTATTACTTATTATTATTAAGATTATTATTATTATTATTTAAAAACTATATATTATTTATCTATATATTTGAGGTATATAAAAATATATTTGTACCCAAATTAAATTCTAAAAAAATCTATTACTCTTCCACAAAGATTCCTAAAATAAAATAGTAGTTTTGTACAATAATTCTAAATGATTAATTTATCTAGGTAATTAAATCAATAATATAGTATCTAATTAACTACAAAATAATATAAATAAATTCCATAATTAATTAATTAAATATAATATTTAAAAATATAGGGTTTTATAGTTGGTTAGGATGTGGTGCCCCGTTCACCCTTTACGGGGAGCACGGCTAAGAAATACTAATCTGTATCGTTCGATCATGATAGATTGAATCAAGATCTTATCCTCGTTATGGATTTTTTCTTCTTTTAAATCGATTTCCATATTCAGTGGACCGTGCCCCAAGGATGGACTTAGCAGCAGAGTCAAGAGGGACCTCTCCGCTGCAAGTTTTTTTGCCTAGTGTTTGCTGTCGCCTTGTTGCTTTCATGCTTTTGAGTTGGTTTTCGGATTTATATTTTCTTGAACAGTTTTGATAGATTTTATTACTTTCGTTCGTTGAACAGTATTTTATTTCGAGCTTGGAAAGAGTCGAAGAGGTATTGATCATATGGTCGTGGTAATACAGGTGGTCGTGTAGTAGACGTCGTGCGAGCGGAGTCTTGAAGCACCTTTGTCCTTTACTTTCTCCAACCAACTTGTAAGTGGCTATAATTCGATTCAGTTGACCCTTCTTCCAAGTCTTCACACCTAAAATCTTGCATTCTTGATTGTTCTGATCAAACGATACCAAAATAACTAAAAATATGTCAAGATAAAAAGGAATAGACTTGGATTATTTGTGCTTGTCAACCAACTTGGAAACGGTTACCTTGTTGCATGCTAGTTCACTTAAAATGTTCTTTCATAGTGTTTCAATTCAAGTTAGAATGTATACTTCTTTTATATTGTGCTATGTATAGAACACACCTTGCTATGCAATAAAGTGATCAGGGAGACTATGCAAAATAAATCATGACATGCTACTTGTCTCGTGCTCGTGTTGCCTTAAATTGCATAAATTGATAACTTAGCATAGACATCGTTTGATCACGGACAACTTGTGCACAAGATCATAGTTCCTACGGACGGTCGCTGGGACACTGGCACCGATCCGATCCGAACAAAACTTCTTATTTAGTCTCTTATACTAGACGGGATGGCTTGTAGCGCCTCTTGTGCTTTCGTTGCATACCATCGTCGTCAATAACAATAACTCGTCCATTTTGACATCACGCTAGTAATTCCCTCGTATATTTAAACTATGCAAGCTAACTATGTCTTCGTGGCAGGGAAGGTCATGGTAAGTTGTAAACCCCCTAAAAATTTTTAAATTTTATTTAAAGTATTTTTATTAAATTATTGAATTTATTTAGAGTATTTTTATATTTAATTAGAAAATAAAATTTATTGATTAATCTACTTACATAAATACCCATTTAGAATTATTCTAGAAAATATTTATTTATTTATTTTAGGAATCCTTGTTAAAGGATGATGATTTTTTAAATTTTATTTTTGGTGTACAAATATTATTTTTATTTATACCTAATATATATATATATGTGAATAATAATAATAATAATAATAATAATAATAATAATAATAATAATAATAATAATAATAATAATAATAGAAAAGAAAAGAAAAGAAAAGAAAAGAAAAATAAAAAGGAAAGGAAAAGAAAAGAAAAGAAAAGAAAATCAATAAAACAAAAGCAAATAAACCTAACTAAACACCTAAACTAAACCTTAACCTACTCCTAATCTCTACCCAGAACCCAGACAATCTCCCCCTCCCCACCCCAGCAGCACCCGACCCCCCCTCTCGCGACTCTCTCTCTCTCTCTCTCTATATATATATATATATATATATATATATATATATATATATATATATATATATATATATATATACACACCTAAACCCTAACCCTAACCCTAATCCCCGATCCCAGACCTCAGCCCTAACCGCCGACCGACCGACTGTCACGCCCCGATTTCGTGGAATCGATAGTCGTCCCCCGGGCGTGACCACCGTGCGGGCCAAGGTTGCGTACCGCACAAGGCTAAGTATTAAATTTCGCATAGCGAGCACATATTCAGAGTATGCAGATAAATTGAAACACAGATTGAGGCATGAAAAAGTTCTCTTTTATTGATAGTATGAACATCTGTTACAAAATCTTGAACTGAGTCATAAGGTTGTCTCTATGGGCTTACAAAAGTGTTGACACAAAATGAGATAGCAGTCCTGTACTTTACATCCCTTACTGAAACTCAAAATATAGGACCTCCAGTTGGAACGACGGCCTTCCCATGAAGCTGCATATTTGCTTGGGTTGCTAGCTTCTATCTTCAAAATACTTCAAAAGGTGGCACGGATCAAGGCGTGCCTACAACTGGACTGGATTGGGGGATTGACTTATGCTCCTCGTTTGGTTCTCCTTAGCGCGGGGAACCTGTTTCAACGAGGGTCAGTACATCGAAATGTATCGGTGAAGGCAAGCTAACCCAACTATACCAATCAACACGTTATTTTAGATGAAGCATGCATATTCATTTGTGGTCTTGCTATCTTGCCTTAGTTCATTTTACAGCAAGCAATAGACATAGAATCAATGAAATAACCCGCCACCGTTCGGTGACATTTACCTGCCGTCTGAGCCACCTGCATAATACTTACCATGTCCTTCCCTGCCAAGAAGACACAAGTTAGTTTGCAGCAGGTTTAAAATATACGAGGTGATCACTGGCTTAATGCCATAGGGGACGGTTCTAGTCTGGGGCGGAATGACTTGTAACGCAAGGATCAGGGCATCGCAGGCCATTCTGTCCGATGTAGGAGACTATCAGGAGTTCCGTCCGGATCGGATCGATGCCAGTGCCCCAGCGATCGTCCGCAGGAACTAAGACCTTGTGCACAAGTTATCCGTGATCAACGCAGTACACTAAGTTAGCAATTGAGGCAAATCAGGGCAATATCAGGCGCAGGGCAATAACAGGGCAAGATCTACTTTTGCATAGTCTTCTCATTCAGTTTATTGCATTCAAGAAGAGTTCTATACATAGCACAATTTTTAAGAAGAAATATATATTCTAACTTGTATTTATGCCTATGATGAACATTCCAAACGAACAAGCATGTAAGTAAGTAACCGTTCCCAAGTTTTATTTGACAAGCATAATTTTCTAAGTCTATTCCCTTATTATCTTGTAGTCTTGTAGTTATTACTTGGTATCGTTTGATCAGGGCAAGCATGAATACAAGATTTAGATGTGAAGAATAGAAGAAGGGCCAGCTAATTGGGATGGTAGCCACTCACTTAGTAGTTGGAAGGAAGAAGGAAAGAGATGCTTCAGGAGTCCGTTTGAGCGGTGCCTACTGCTGGTTCACCTGCATTGCCACGAACAGCTGATCAATACCTCTTCCACCCCTTCCAATATCGGAATTGAAGTACAGTTCAACGAATGAAAGCAATGAAATCCATCGAAACCGTTCAAGAAAACTCAAGCAAATCCGAAAACCAACTCAAGGCACGAAAGCAACAAGCGACAGCGAAAACTAGGCAACAAAAGATGCAGTGGAGAGGTCCCTCCTGACTCTGCCGCTAAGTCGATCCCGGGAGCACGGTCCACTGAATATGGGAATCGATTCCGGAGAGACAAATCCATAATGAGGATGTGTTCTTGTTTCAATCTATCCCGATCGAACGATACCGTCTTGTATTTCTTAGCCGCGCTCCCCGAATAGGGGGAACGGGGCACCATATTCTACCCAACTAATGGGAAGTTTTGTCCCGAAGCTTAGGAATGGAACCTACCACTAGGAAATAATGAGGGGAACCTTTCCCTCATCTCTGATTCAAGGTTCCAAGTAGATTCTTCGACAGAGTAATTTCGCCAAAGTATGCGCACGAGAGGAACCGAACGACACCGAAGCAGCTTTTATTTTCTATCCAAAATTTGTACAGGTTGTTCTACATACGTCAAGTCGGCCTGAAGGTTCAGTTGTTCAAGGTCTACCACGTGACTCAGGTCGTACACATATTTCCTAAGTTGAGAAACATGAAAAATATCGTTTACATCGGATAGGAATGGTGGTAGGGCAATCTGATATGCAATTGAGGCAACCCGCTTTAGTATTTCGAACGGACCGACAAATCTCGGACTTAGCTTCCCCTTTGCTCCGAATCTGGTAACTCCTCGCATGGGCGAGACTTTGAGAAATACCATGTCGCCTTCTAGAAACTCAAGTGGTCGTCGGTGTATATCCGCGTAGCTCTTTTGACGTCTTTGAGCGACCTTTAGTGTCACGTCCCAGTCCCAAAAATATATAGGACTAGGACACGTAAGCATGCCAGTTGTATGGATATGGCAACTCCAATATATGGAAACCAAATCCTTACGTACGCTGTAATATGAATATCAAATCCACAAGTGGTATAAAGTGTCTCACAAGTCACAAGGTATGATCTAACTCTCATCCACAAAATCAAATATAATTAAATAACCAACATCTATGAAACTTGATCTCAATAAGAAGTATCTAAGGATGATAGTTGGATGGAAACAAATCCACTACCAACTCGAATATAAGAGCAAACATAATATAAGTACAATACAATAAATACCATATAAGAATACCAGCTAACAATTATGGGCTCGAAGAGAAGACATCCTCGAACATCAGTAACCATCCGAATCTGCGCTCCTGCAAATACTCAAGAACAGATACACCTGGAAGAGGGCCAGGTCCTCAGAGGGACATAACAAGATACAAAAAAGTATGCCAATAAAGTACTGAAATAAATATCCAATGAGGTCGCCTAACCGTCTAAGTGAATGCAGTTAAGAACAACTTTCCCCATAAGTGAGCTATCTGGCTGAAAACTGGGATTGACATGACTCTCTCGGAGAACCAGGGGCCTCAAAGGCACGTCGTCTTTTGAACGGCGAAGGCCCGCCAAGTAGTATAGGGGTCATCACCGCCCGTATCTCCAGCGGAGTTTCTGGGTTACAGAAGGAAAAGTGTAAAGGAGCTCAAATGAGGTACTTGTTGTTCTCCCCACCCCATGCTCTAAGCATGTCATGTCCATGACACGATTTGGTTCACAGCCTATTCTTAGTATCCTAGCCCAATCCTGCAACCAAACAAGGACAAGGATGGGACCACCATACTACAATAGGCTATGTCCCTAGACCTCTAATAACTTCTAAGTCTACTAGCATGCAAAGTTTCTAACAGCAGTTATTCCTAACGTACGGCCCACACGTACATGAGGCCAATCCTGCACGCCCGTCCGTGATCTATATGAGACTCACAACTCGTGTAACAACTGTGTCACGGCCAATGAACCTAAAGATGCTACATGATAATGGAGTAGTCTCATAAACAAGGTCAATGCAAATATATAAATAAAAACATACCGCGACGACACCGTCGCGCGCATTTTATATAACAGTTAAAATATATGAACTAAAGACAGAAAATAAAGATGCATGCAACATATAAAATATAAATAATAGTACAATGGCAAGGTATACTTGCCTGCTCTGAAAAAGGATGAAGTCACAACTCAAGGCATCGTCCGATCTACCCGTCACATAAATTAAATAAGTTAGGTTACAAAAGTGGGTAAATAGGTTCCTCCATTTTAATTAATTTTTAATTCTGAATAAATAATCTAAAATAATATTTTAATCTTATTATAATCTAATTTTATTGTTAAACCCTAATTTTGGTCCAAAGAAAGTCAACTTTACGGATTTGTGATCTATGGTACGCAAATCGAGGCAATCCGTTGACCAAAAAGTCAACCAACTCAAATCCTGGATTTGTGTGTAGAATTCTATAGATTTTAACGCTACATGAATGCTGGAATCGACAGTTTCATAAAATCATAAGTCGTTAAAGAGTTATGGCCACAAGGGCGCACAGATGACAGTTTTCGGTGGTTTCCTATTTACGTCTACATTGCACGAATTTTACAGTAGAATAAAATTATATTTTAAATTCTAAAAAAATACTTTTCTGGAAGTTCATTATGTCAGCTTTTCGAAACTTCAAACGGTTCATAATTCTGAGTTTGGGATCTCCCAAAATATCGAAAATACGAAAACACATCTGATTTCGGACAGCTGGCACTTTCAGAATATTCTGGAAAAATAGGTTCCGAAATTACTAAAATAATTTATATATTCAGAAAACTAACCTTGATATGATTCTAACAAAAAAAATTGGAGTGCGTTTGGTGTCACCACCCCATTTCCAGAGCCGGGTATTTTTTTTTTAATTTAGTTAATTATGGATTATTTATATTTAATTGTATTTATATTTAATTATTGATTGTATTATATTTTTATTGATTGTTTTAGGATTTTGGCTAGCCTGGACCCATGTCAGACCCTAGTGGACCCATGTCCGACCCAGCCCACACCCTTGTGAGAATTATTTTGGGGCTTAGAAATATTTATTTTATTTTTAGGAGTTAGTTGGAGAGATTTGGAACTAGTTTGAGTGCTTTTGGAACCCGAAACCCGAAACCAAGTCAATAGGGGCGTTTTGGGAATTTAGAAACTTGTAAACCCTTATATGTGTTGTGGCCGGCCCCCTCCTCACTCCCAGACCGTGGAACAGCAGCCCCCTTCTCCCATTCTCTTCTTCTTCTTCTTCTTCTTCTCCTTCTTCTCCACTACTTCTTCTTCTTCCTTCCTCCTTCACAAGTAAGTCTCTCCATCTTTTTCTCCTTCCTCTTTCCATTTCTTCTACTTGTGTTAACCCTAACCCTAGATCTTTCCCTAACCTAGGTGGGTAGAGCCTAGATTTGGTGTTGGAGCTTGGATTTGAGGCTTGGAGCTTGTAGGAGGTGAATTTGGAGAGATTTGGAGATTTTGGCTTGGGATTCCAACTCCCAAGAGGTAAACCCTAATTTTCCCCTTGTAATTACTCTTTTATAGTGTAATTAATATTTTAGAACCTTCCTAGACCCTTAGGCTACCCGTGGGAGGAAGTTGGAACTAGTTGGGTAGTGTTTGGAGACTTTAACATTAGGTTTTGTGTCAATTTCGGGTGAAATCCGAATTTGGCCCAATTTTGGGTGATGCCCTAGGTTAGATGGACCTAGGTAGACGTTGTCGGGAGTCGTGAGGGTGAGTGCGTGTCTCCGTTCGGACACGGGAAGTCGTGTCGCAGAGAAACGGGCGTTTCGGGCGAAATTGGGGCTTTTCGTCGTCGCCGATTCTAAGTGCGTGTGCGTTTCCGCCACGGGCCTAGAATCGACGCGGGAGCACATTTTCTAGGATCTAGACATCGTTTAGGACGCGTGGGTAAATTTTGGGCCGATTCCGAGTTCGTTTGGTGTGCGTTTCAGGAGGTTTTCCGAGCCGCGCACCACGTGTTCGTCGAAATGACCGAACGGCCATTTCGGCGTGGTTTTCTAGTTTCGGGCTTGTGCGCGCGTTGGGTTAGCATCGGGGAGTGTGTGATAGAGTTCTCGGGTTATATTTTATATATTTTAGGGCGTTGGTGAGTGTCGGGGTCGTTGGGCGTGCGTAGGTGGGGCGTTGTGAGCGTTGTGTGCATCGTTGTGGTAGTGTTGTGTTTGTGTATATGTCTATATATATATATATTTATTTGTGTGTGTGTTCCTATATATATATATATATTTCTATTTATATAGATATGTGTGTGGTTATGTGTTAGTGAGTGCTAGTGTATGTGTGTAGGTGAGTGTGTGTGAGTGAGTGCTTGTGTGAGTGTGTAGGTGAGTGTGTGTGTGAGTGTGAGTGAGTGTTTATAGGTATATATATATATATGTATATATAAATATATATATATATATGTACGAGGGTTTGTGTGTGAGGTTGTGTGTTTGTGAGTGTGTGTGCTAGTGTGTGTGAGAGTGTGTGTGTGAGGGTGTGTGAGGTTGAGTGTGTGTGAGTGAGGATATATAGATATGTTTAAGTGTGTGAGTGTGTGTATATATATATATATTAGTGTGTATGTATATATATATATAGATATATGTGTGCATGTATATATAGAGATGTGTTTGTATAATTGTGTGTGTGTGTGTTGATTTGTGTTTGAGTGTGTGTGTGTTAGAATGTATATAAGTTAGTGTGTATATATAGCTATAGAGTTATATATATATGTATATATATGTATGTATATATATATATAGATATATATATATATATGTATATGGGTATGTGGTCGTGTGTGTGTGTGTGTGAGATGAGAGGGGGGGGGACTGGAACCAGCAGGTAGCAGCAGCAGCAGGGAGCTGCAGCAGCAGCAGGAACAGCGCAGCAGCAGCAGCTCAGCATGAACAGCAGTGCAGCAGCAGCAGTTTTTGGGCAGCGCAGCGAGCAGTGCGCGCTGCAGCGCGCTGCCAGCACTGCCCCAGCAGCAATAGCAGCTGCCCCAGCAGCAGCAGCAGCAGTATGAGCAGCAGCAGCGAGCGCAAGCCAGCGCGGCGCAGCTTATGCAAGGGTAGCAGCCAATGCGAGGGAGTTAGAGTGGTATATATATATATAGATATGAATAGAGTAGATAGATATAGATAAATAGATTGATAGATTCATAGATAGGTAGATAATTAGATAGATATGAGATAGAGGGATAAATAGTTAGATAGGTAAGTGGAAAACTAGTTAGATAGACAACTAGGTAGATAGATAGTTGACGGATAGGTAAATAGGTATAAATATATAGATATATCAATAGATAGATAGCTAGATCTATTGATAAATAAATAGATATATGGATAGATAGATACATGGATAGCTAGATTGATAGATAGGTAGGTAAATAGATAGATAGATAATTACCTAGATATGTTAGATAGATAGATAGATATTAGATAGTTAGATAGATAGATTGATAGATAGCTAAATATTAGATAGATAGTTAGATATCTATATCCTATATGCATAGATATATATATAGATATATACATAGCTAGATAGATAGTTAGATATCTAGGTATAGATATATATATATATGTAAGGTATGTGTAAGGTATGTGTAAGGTAAGGTAAGGTAAGGTAAGGTGTGTAGATACCTAGGTATATGCCTATATATATTAGATATATATATTTTAGCCTAGATTATAGCTAGACATATATGTTTATGCCTAGTTAGTTAGCTAGAGGGGTAGTCGGGTTGAGTTTAGAGCGGTATCTCAATACCTTGAGATACCGAGGTATCTCAATACCTTAAGATATTCAAGGTATTGGGTTTCGAACGGGGTTTTTGAGCAATAGCCTAGGAATAGTATCGGAGTGATTTTTATATGTATATGTGTATATATTTACGCGTGCTAGCATAGGTTTTAGCGGGTTTAGGCGGGGTGCGTAGCCTAGGTTGAGGTATCGGATACGAGGGTATCCCGGTATCTCAAGGAGGCGAGTTTGAGAGTTTTCTAGCTTAATGACCTCGGTTTGACCTAGAATTTCAGGAGCACCCTAGTTTGACCCAGACTTGACCGTAGTTGACTCGGTTGACCGCCAAAGTCAACTTTTGACCTAGTTTTGACCTAAAGTTGACTTTTTGGACCCAGAGTTGACTTTTTGATCCAGATTTTACCGGTTTGACCCGTTTGACCTAGAACGACCCTAGAAACCTATTTTTAATTATTTTATATCTGTTTAACTCATTAGAATCCTGTTTAACCTTGCTTTTTGTATTAGGTCCTTGTGACACCGGTTCGGATCGCCAGTTGCTCAGGACGTCAGGCGAGTACATTCTCTGATAGTTTTCATTATCTGATGATTATTATAATTCAGCTTCTAGTATAGTATCATATGATTATTCTGGCACAACACGAGACACTGATTGATATTTCTGGATTCATTTACTTGCGACACGTACATTTCATGTTTCTGGCCTCTATTCTGGAATCACTACTGGCATCACCTACAGGCATCACTACAGGCATCATTCATGTTCAGGCTGGACTCATCTTGATTTGCGTGTCGGGTCTTGGATCCACTTGTATTAGTCGGGGCAGGGAAATACTCGAGTAGACATGTAAACATTCCTATCTGGCATCATCAGGAATCACTCCCTCTGGTCTAATCTGGAATGATAGCAGCCGCGCACCCAGTGCGCGGTGAGCCGTACTTACCCCTAGCCGTTTACATGTCGAAACAAGTATTTCAAAGACACCGAGTTCATTCTTTATAGTCTGGACTCTCATGCATTTCTTGACTTGTCTCACTTACATGTTTCTGGACTTGACTCACTACATATTTTTTATGCTAGACTCACTACACGTTCATGTGCACGGACTTGATCTTAGCTTAGATTCTTGTATCTTACAGTTACTACTATCTTGTTTCTGATATTCCTGCATCTTTACCTTTATGCACCAGTGATACATGTTTATTTCCTGTTTCATACTTACTTCTTTCTTCTTGCTACTTGCTATAACTGTTTTATAGTTTTTATCATTTAAATGGAACTGCTGTTAGAGATGTACTTGCTCCAGTCCTGACTGGACATATTTTTCAGAGTATCCGGAGGAGTGGTGTCCGACGTTTTATGGACCTGAGCCTGTCAATGGTGCAGACAGGGACCCTCTAGCTTAGGGGTGATTTCCGGGTTGGTAGCCGGGATCACTGAGACTTTGTTGTTGTTTTTATTAGTTTTTAGTACCGGATTTGTCTCCGGTTTTGGATTGAGACCTTGTTTGTATATTATTTTGGATATTGTTGTATTATTATGGATGTTGTGGTTGTTGTAGTAGTTGGAGGTGGTTAGACTTTATAGTTGTTAGTCTTCTTTGTTATCTATCGTGCTTAGATTCGTGATTGAGTACTTGAGATTATCTTTTGATATTGCTCCTCCGTTTGGAGTTGAGATCTTGGCAGATTTATATATATTGTTTGTGTGGTTGCCCTCCTTTTTGGAGAGGTCATGCCCGATTTTTGTGTGAGATTATTATCTAGATAGTTGACCTAGACAGCGTTCTACCGCCGATGCTGCGGCGTAGGCTGGACGTACCCACGACTCATGCCCAATTTTCTGGGTGCGGGTCGTGACACGTTTTTGGTGGTGGCCCATGCAGGTCTCGATTCGCAATTAGTGCGATGTCGTGGTGGTACAACAACTTAGTTGTACTGCTACGAGCCTGCTCTAGGATATAGGATCTAGGATGAGAGTGTACTCAATCACGACTAGGAACAATTCCAATCTAATTATTCTGAAATTGCTTCTTTTGAAATATTACTGTCCTTTCTTGATGATATCGTATCTTGCGCCGTATTGACTTCTTTTGATCTGTGTTCAGGATGCCTCCGAAGACACGATCCCATCGTACCGTTCCAGCAGTTGCTACTGAGAGGTCCGCTACCTCTCGTCCAGCTCGTATTCAGGCAGCTGCTACCGCTCCACTCACCACTCCTGCGGTTGAGGGAGCATCTGCTTCTTTCGGGGATCCTTCTTCACCTGTCGATCCGAGGACTACCCCAGTCGTTCCGGTGGTTCCTCCACCACTTTTTGCTCCAGTAGATGCCGCGCAGTTGTTTGCATTCTTCAGGGAGATGATGGACGCGCAGCACCGTCAGGTGGATGTGATGAGGTTGGGCATTGAGAACGCCCACCAGGTGGCCATGACGGCAGTGGATAGGGTGGCACAGATTCAGCCACAGGCAGATGAGATTCAGCATCCGAGGCCGGGCAGTATTATTGACTTTCAGAGGATGCGGCCCAAGGAGTTCCGTGGTACAGAAGGGATCTTGTACGCGGATGACTGGATAGAGCAGATTGAGGGAATCTTCAGGCTAGCGCAGATTTCGGACAGCATGCAGATAAAGGCAGCGGGCAGTCAGATGTTCGACCTCGTTTTGACATGGTATCGCACAGATACGAGGATTGCAGCGCCAGGGCTTACTTGGGAGGCTTTCAAGAGGCTTTTCAAGGAGAAGTTTTTCCCAGATGTGGCTCTCAGTGCTTTGGAGAGCCAGTTTGAGGCACTCGTCCAGGGGAGCATGACGGTGGACGAGTACGCAGCGGAGTTCTGCCGTCTGGGTAGATTTGTAGATGGCTTGAGTGAGGCAGCAAAGGCGAGGAAGTTTCGCAAGGGCTTGGTTATGACGGTCAAGTCTTTGACCAGGAGCGACCGCGAGGCAACTTTTGAGCAGATAGTAGGAGATGCTCAGAGAGCAGAGGATGACTTGGAGCTCAAGTCCAAGAGAGGCAGGGATGATTCAGGCAGTGCCAGTGGTAGTGCGGGACCAGCTAAGCGTCCCTATGTGCAGAAGGCAGCGCAGCAGGGTCAGGATCAGAGGGTGCCCACTTGTGCCTACTGCAGGAAGGCAGGACACACCTGGGATGTTTGTAGGAGGAGGCTGAAGGTGTGTTTGTTCTGTGGATCCGCTGCTCACCATATGCGAGATTGCCCTACTGCACCTCCATTGGGTGGAGCACAGGATCAGAGAGTTGGAGCTAGGCCATCTGTGGCACAGCATCATGCCCCGCACCAGCAGAGGGATACACCCCAGCAGGGCAGGGCTTATGCGTTGACGGTCGAGGAGGCCGATGCTACGGATGTCGGGTTAGCAGGTCTGTCTCTTGTTTCTTTTTCCTGTCCTTTCCATTCCTTGTGGTGTGCTTCATTAGTACCTGTTAGACTTTTTGTGCTGTGGTAGATAGTGTAGTGACCCTGATTGAGACTGTGATAACACGACCAGTAGGACCCTGATTTTGCATATTGTTTAGGTAGAATTTCTTGACTGTGATTGTTGGGGGTTTGACCTAGAAGGAGTGTGATTGACTTTAAATTTCGAGGACGAAATTTTCTAAGGAGGATAGGCTTGTCACCACCCCATTTCCAGAGCCGGGTATTTTTTTTTAATTTAGTTAATTGTGGATTATTTATATTTAATTGTATTTATATTTAATTATTGATTGTATTATATTTTTATTGATTGTTTTAGGATTTTGGCTAGCCTGGACCCATGTCAGACCCTAGTGGACCCATGTCCGACCCAGCCCACACCCTTGTGAGAATTATTTTGGGGCTTAGAAATATTTATTTTATTTTTAGGAGTTAGTTGGAGAGATTTGGAACTAGTTTGAGTGCTTTTGGAACCCGAAACCCGAAACCAAGTCAATAGGGGCGTTTTGGGAATTTAGAAACTTGTAAACCCTTATATGTGTTGTGGCCGGCCCCCTCCTCACTCCCAGACCGTGGAACAGCAGCCCCCTTCTCCCATTCTCTTCTTCTTCTTCTTCTTCTTCTCCTTCTTCTCCACTACTTCTTCTTCTTCCTTCCTCCTTCACAAGTAAGTCTCTCCATCTTTTTCTCCTTCCTCTTTCCATTTCTTCTACTTGTGTTAACCCTAACCCTAGATCTTTCCCTAACCTAGGTGGGTAGAGCCTAGATTTGGTGTTGGAGCTTGGATTTGAGGCTTGGAGCTTGTAGGAGGTGAATTTGGAGAGATTTGGAGATTTTGGCTTGGGATTCCAACTCCCAAGAGGTAAACCCTAATTTTCCCCTTGTAATTACTCTTTTATAGTGTAATTAATATTTTAGAACCTTCCTAGACCCTTAGGCTACCCGTGGGAGGAAGTTGGAACTAGTTGGGTAGTGTTTGGAGACTTTAACATTAGGTTTTGTGTCAATTTCGGGTGAAATCCGAATTTGGCCCAATTTTGGGTGATGCCCTAGGTTAGATGGACCTAGGTAGACGTTGTCGGGAGTCGTGAGGGTGAGTGCGTGTCTCCGTTCGGACACGGGAAATCGTGTCGCGGAGAAACGGGCGTTTCGGACGAAATTGGGGCTTTTCGTCGTCGCCGATTCTAAGTGCGTGTGCGTTTCTGCCACGGGCCTAGAATCGACGCGGGAGCACATTTTCTAGGATCTAGACATCGTTTAGGACGCGTGGGTAAATTTTGGGCCGATTCCGAGTTCGTTTGGTGTGCGTTTCAGGAGGTTTTCCGAGCCGCGCACCACGTGTTCGTCGAAATGACCGAACGGCCATTTCGGCGTGGTTTTCTAGTTTCGGGCTTGTGCGCACGTTGGGTTAGCATCGGGGAGTGTGTGATAGAGTTCTCGGGTTATATTTTATATATTTTAGGGCGTTGGTGAGTGTCGGGGTCGTTGGGCGTGCGTAGGTGGGGCGTTGTGAGCGTTGTGTGCATCGTTGTGGTAGTGTTGTGTTTGTGTATATGTCTCTATATATATATATTTATTTGTGTGTGTGTTCCTATATATATATATATATTTCTATTTATATAGATATGTGTGTGGTTATGTGTTAGTGAGTGCTAGTGTATGTGTGTAGGTGAGTGTGTGTGAGTGAGTGCTTGTGTGAGTGTGTAGGTGAGTGTGTGTGTGAGTGTGAGTGAGTGTTTATAGGTATATATATATATATGTATATATAAATATATATATATATATGTATGAGGGTTTGTGTGTGAGGTTGTGTGTTTGTGAGTGTGTGTGCTAGTGTGTGTGAGAGTGTGTGTGTGAGGGTGTGTGAGGTTGAGTATGTGTGAGTGAGGATATATAGATATGTTTAAGTGTGTGAGTGTGTGTATATATATATATATTAGTGTGTATGTATATATATATATAGATATATGTGTGCATGTATATATAGAGATGTGTTTGTATAATTGTGTGTGTGTGTGTTGATTTGTGTTTGAGTGTGTGTGTGTTAGAATGTATATAAGTTAGTGTGTATATATAGCTATAGAGTTATATATATATGTATATATATGTATGTATATATATATATAGATATATATATATATATGTATATGGGTATGTGGTCGTGTGTGTGTGTGTGTGAGATGAAAGGGGGGGGACTGGAACCAGCAGGTAGCAGCAGCAGCAGGGAGCTGCAGCAGCAGCAGGAACAACGCAGCAGCAGCAGCTCAGCATGAACAGCAGTGCAGCAGCAGCAGTTTTTGGGCAGCGCAGCGAGCAGTGCGCGCTGCAGCGCGCTGCCAGCACTGCCCCAGCAGCAACAGCAGCTGCCCCAGCAGCAGCAGCAGCAGTATGAGCAGCAGCAGCGAGCGCAAGCCAGCGCGGCGCAGCTTATGCAAGGGTAGCAGCCAATGCGAGGGAGTTAGAGTGGTATATATATATATAGATATGAATAGAGTAGATAGATATAGATAAATAGATTAATAGATTCATAGATAGGTAGATAATTAGATAGATATGAGATAGAGGGATAAATAGTTAGATAGGTAAGTGGAAAACTAGTTAGATAGACAACTAGGTAGATAGATAGTTGACGGATAGGTAAATAGGTATAAATATATAGATATATCAATAGATAGATAGCTAGATCTATTGATAAATAAATAGATATATGGATAGATAGATACATGGATAGCTAGATTGATAGATAGGTAGGTAAATAGATAGATAGATAATTACCTAGATATGTTAGATAGATAGATAGATATTAGATAGTTAGATAGATAGATTGATAGATAGCTAAATATTAGATAGATAGTTAGATATCTATATCCTATATGCATAGATATATATATAGATATATACATAGCTAGATAGATAGTTAGATATCTAGGTATAGATATATATATATATATGTAAGGTATGTGTAAGGTATGTGTAAGGTAAGGTAAGGTAAGGTAAGGTGTGTAGATACCTAGGTATATGCCTATATATATTAGATATATATATTTTAGCCTAGATTATAGCTAGACATATATGTTTATGCCTAGTTAGTTAGCTAGAGGGGTAGTCGGGTTGAGTTTAGAGCGGTATCTCAATACCTTGAGATACCGAGGTATCTCAATACCTTAAGATATTCAAGGTATTGGGTTTCGAACGGGGTTTTTGAGCAATAGCCTAGGAATAGTATCGGAGTGATTTTTATATGTATATGTGTATATATTTACGCGTGCTAGCATAGGTTTTAGCGGGTTTAGGCGGGGTGCGTAGCCTAGGTTGAGGTATCGGATACGAGGGTATCCCGGTATCTCAAGGAGGCGAGTTTGAGAGTTTTCTAGCTTAATGACCTCGGTTTGACCTAGAATTTCAGGAGCACCCTAGTTTGACCCAGACTTGACCGTAGTTGACTCGGTTGACCGCCAAAGTCAACTTTTGACCTAGTTTTGACCTAGAGTTGACTTTTTGGACCCAGAGTTGACTTTTTGACCCAGATTTTACCGGTTTGACCCGTTTGACCTAGAACGACCCTAGAAACCTATTTTTAATTATTTTATATCTGTTTAACTCATTAGAACCCTGTTTAACCTTGTTTTTCGTATTAGGTCCTTGCGACACCGGTTCGGATCGCCAGTTGCTCAGGACGTCAGGCGAGTACATTCTCTGATAGTTTTCATTATCTGATGATTATTATGATTCAGCTTCTAGTATAGTATCATATGATTATTCTGGCACAACACGAGACACTGATTGATATTTCTGGATTCATTTACTTGCGACACGTACATTTCATGTTTCTGGCCTCTATTCTGGAATCACTACTGGCATCACCTACAGGCATCACTACAGGCATCATTCATGTTTAGGCTGGACTCATCTTGATTTGCGTGTCGGGTCTTGGATCCACTTGTATTAGTCGGGGCGGGGAAATACTCGAGTAGACATGTAAACATTCCTATCTGGCATCATCAGGAATCACTCCCTCTGGTCTAATCTGGAATGATAGCAGCCGCGCACCCAGTGCGCGGTGAGCCGTACTTACCCCTAGCCGTTTACATGTCGAAACAAGTATTTCAAAGACACCGAGTTCATTCTTTATAGTCTGGACTCTCATGCATTTCTTGACTTGTCTCACTTACATGTTTCTGGACTTGACTCACTACATATTTTTCATGCTAGACTCACTACACGTTCATGTGCACGGACTTGATCTTAGCTTAGATTCTTGTATCTTACAGTTACTACTATCTTGTTTCTGATATTCCTGCATCTTTACCTTTATGCACCAGTGATACATGTTTATTTCCTGTTTCATACTTACTTCTTTCTTCTTGCTACTTGCTATAACTGTTTTATAGTTTTTATCATTTAAATGGAACTGCTGTTAGAGATGTACTTGCTCCAGTCCTGACTGGACATATTTTTTAGAGTATCCGGAGGAGTGGTGTCCGACATTTTATGGACCTGAGCCTGTCAATGGTGCAGACAGGGACCCTCTAGCTTAGGGGTGATTTCCGGGTTGGTAGCCGGGATCACTGAGACTTTGTTGTTGTTTTTATTAGTTTTTAGTACCGGATTTGTCTCCGGTTTTGTATTGAGACCTTGTTTGTATATTATTTTGGATATTGTTGTATTATTATGGATGTTGTGGTTGTTGTAGTAGTTGGAGGTGGTTAGACTTTATCGTTGTTAGTCTTCTTTGTTATCTATCGTGCTTAGATTCGTGATTGAGTACTTGAGATTATCTTTTGATATTGCTCCTCCGTTTGGAGTTGAGATCTTGGCAGATTTATATATATTGTTTGTGTGGTTGCCCTCCTTTTTGGAGAGGTCATGCCCGATTTTTGTGTGAGATTATTATCTAGATAGTTGACCTAGACAGCGTTCTACCGCCGATGCTGCGGCGTAGGCTGGACGTACCCACGACTCATGCCCAATTTTTCGGGTGCGGGTCGTGACATTTGGAGTCCGGAGCTAGGAGATATCATCTTTTTAAGTCGTCATATAGAAAATGAGGCTGAATTTATGACGAATTTTGACTATTTTTGGACGAAAAAGATAGGAATTTGGGGATAAAAAAATATGAAATATGAGTTTATTCTATAAGTCTAATATGTATTTATAATGGTGAGGATTGTTTAATTGAATAAGACTAGGATTGGCAATTTGGATATGATTAGGATCAGTTTAAATAAGGATAGGATATGCATGAAGTTGTTTTCCTAGTAGGCTCAGGATTTGAATTAATTTAAAATAGAGTTTGAATTCATCTCAATAATTTATAATCTTAAATAGAATTAAAGATAATACAAAAAATTTATATATAATCTTATTAATATCCATTAACACTAAATTAGCATATATCTAATATTAAGACTTTATATATCCAAATAAATCCTCAATAATTCCAAAAATCCAATAATTACTTAAAATTTTAAATAAATTATAGAAAAATATATTTAAATATTTTAACTCTAAAATAAATATTTGGTAGTAACAACATGCAAGTATGGTCTCATAGTAAATCATGGAAGTCCAAAAAATTTATGTTTCCTAAGTTTTAATTACCAAAAATTCTAGAAAATCTCCAAAATCTAAAATAACCTAAAATAATTCTAAATAAATATTTATATAAGTAAATATATCAAAAATTTTATTTTCTAATTAACTAAGAGAATACTCTAAAGAAATTCAACATCTATAATAAATATAATAATATAAAATACCTATTTTGGGTGAGGGAGTTTATAATCTACCCAACTTAAAAGAATTTTGTCCTCAAAATTAAAAATAAGACATAGTTTGATAAATTATTCACATTCGTACATAAGTCAAGTCAATCGCAAATTCTTCCAAAAATTTAAAATCTATTCAAATCCATCACAATCACTTTCAAAATTAAATTAACCATTATTTAAATCAGAATTCAACCAGTCGTAATCTATTCTCGATTTTTAAATCATCAATATCCAAATTTAAATTAAATCCATATAACATCTTCAAGATTTAAATACGCATATAAATTTTACCTCACAATCTCCAACTATCATAATCTCCTCTGCAAAATAATTTTAGTCCAATATTATTCCTATTTTTATTTATAATTTTTGTACTCTTCAAAATTTTAAATTCAATTCACATCCTCAATATTTCAAATACGTAATCCAGCAATCAAATTTTAACTCTTAATTCAAATCATCAAATTGTAAAAAAAAATTAATTTTAATCCACCAATGTTCAAGTCTGAAATTCTATATCTATCCTCAAAATTCAAATTAATGATTTACTTTCAATATTCAAAATTTAAATCATGTACTTAAAGTATAAATATTTGATCTAACGCATCAAGGTTTCAAAATTCATTAAGTACTCGTCATCTAACTCCTTCTTCTAAAATTATCTATATTTAAAAAATGACTTAATCTCTCAATCTAATCCTACTTGATCACAATCTACAAGAATTTAACCTCAAATTAACAATGCGACTTCTACCCAACTTAGAATTTACCCATCTATCATATAAGGCTATACACTTAAGAAAATTATTCCTTAATTTATTTACTCATTTCATTCAATCCTCAAAACTTAACACCAAATATATCATATATGATATGCCCTTAATCAATTATAAAAGATAGTCACCAAATAATGTGATTGGCCTATGGGTATATCTAGTACTATCTGTATATCAAACTTATACCAAGCACGAGATTTTGTCTTTCCGAAATAAGGAAAGACGGAGATCAATAATAAAGAGTTCAAGAAAGAGGTAATAGAATAGAAGTATGGGGATCAAGGCATTTTAAAGAATTAAAAAAAGAATTGTTAAGGCAGTTGTGGATTGAAATTTTATTTGGTAAATTCTTATTCGCATGCTCACATCAGTAAAGTTATATAGTCGATACGATATGCTCAGACATATCTAGGGGTACGTATATTCGTCTACTAGTCGACTATATATCTCAATCCACGTAAAATAGTTATGCGAAGGGCGAATCAAGCGCACTATGTCTAGCTAGACCATAATACACTGATTCTGATTAGACAATTTGTATTAGTGTGGTTGATCAGGCCCCAATAACACATATGTCATGAACAAGCTCGATATAAGATTAAGCTTGTAAAACTAGGCTATAATAGCAGCATAATTTGAGGTAGCACAAAAAATATAACGCTGGATTATGATGAGAGAAGTTACAAAACAATTCAAGTTCACAAAAAGATAAGACTCTACAGCCTCTACAGTTGTCATACTAACTCCTTGTCTAAGTCGCTAGTCGGCCAAATAGGGGCATAGACCTCTAAATTCTATCGTCTGAATAAACACTATAGTCTTATGCTAGCATACAATTAATGTCATTCAGTTACACTTCATTAATGGGTCAATAGGGCTATGTGATTCTAGGTTGTGAGGTATACTAACTAACTGATAACAATTGAACTACTATTGTAATTATCTTGAGGATACCGTAGAAGCTATTGTTAAGGTCTACGAGAAGGGGTCTTAGTACTTATTAGGGTATCCTCCTATATTACATAGGTCATGGTCGTCTTAAGCCTTAGTCATAGTGCTTATAGAACAAGTGTCAATAGTAAGAATAGAAGAGTTACTAGCCGTTAAGGAGAAAGGGATCTAACTCGTATCGAGGTGAGGGTACAAATTACGCAATTTAAAACTAAGGGATGATCATCAGGTCATAATCTACAAGATCAACTCAAACTTATCAAACTCTAACTACCAAGCACAAAATGTTCAAATTCAAGACTACAACTATAATCCTAGCAAACTATGTGTCCTTAACAAAGAATAAAATTACTTAGCCTACTATCAGAAGTGTCGTGTGGCACGAGTTGAAAAGATGAAAAAAAGAAAAACGTAATTTTAGTCGTCGTACAATTAGCAAACGTTAAGGCGACAGAGGAACAATATATAAAATTTAAAATAGGGGCTCTAGATAGCATCGTGGTTTTCTAAGGGAAAGGGGTATGCTAGTCTCTGTGTTTGAGGTATGATTTAGGAAAAATTTAATGCATTGCTCTTGGCTTTCTAAGGTACCGTCTACTAATAATGAGACAATGATCTAAGTTTGTAGTTCTCCACTACTATCTAGCTATGAAGGTTAGGTTCAGTCCTAATATTCAATTTTGGTTTTCTATTGGTTCCTCGATACTAGGGTCAAACATTATGGTAAACTTCTAACTAACTCTAGTAGTGTCTATACTGCTCTCGAGTCTTCATAATACATCAAGGGGTAATGGTCAATCCATCTACAGGTAAGGGTGCTATGGTTCATTAAGTATTCTACTCAGTGATGTGTGAACACTCTAGTTGTACTCTGAATAGGAAGGTTACTCTACTTATCATCTAACAAAAGGAACTTCTATATTCTAGGAGAAGGCTATACTCAAGGAACTATTAGGGAAGCACATGAATCAAGCATGATACAATTGTTCAAAATAGAACAGATTAGAAGAAAGATGAGTCATAGTCAAATATGGATGAGATCCTATACTCTAATCCTATTTGCAGGCTTGCTCGGTACAGTAACGTTACCGAAATAATATGCTCTTGACCTGCATGGGCCACCACAAAAATATGTCACGCCCCAGTACCAAAAATATATAGGACTAGGACACGTAAGCATGCCAGCCGCATGGATATGGCAACTCCAATATATGGAAACCAAATCCTTACGTATGCTGTAATATGAATATCAAATCCACAAGTGGTATAAAGTGTATCACAAGTCACAGGGTATGATCTAACTCTCATCCACAAAATCAAATATAATTAAATAACCAACATCTATGAAACTTAATCTCAATAAGAAGTATCTAAGGATGATAGTTGGATGGAAACAAATCCACTACCAACTCGAATATAAGAGTGAATACAATATAAGTACAATACAACAAACACCATATAAGAATACCAGCTAACAATCATGGGCTCGAAGAGAAGACATCCTCGAACATCAGTAACCATCCGAATCTGCGCTCCTGCAAATACTCAAGAACAGATACACCTGGAAGAGGGCCAGGTCCTCAAAGGGACATAACAAGATACAGAAAAGTATGCCAATAAAGTACTAAAATAAATATCCAATGAGGTCGCCTAACCGTCTTAGTGAATGCAGTTAAGAACAACTTTCCCCACAAGTGAGCTATCTGGCTGAAAACTGGGATTGGCATGACTCTCTCGGAGAACCAGGGGCCTCAAAGGCACGTCGTCTTTTGAACGGCGGAGGCCCGCCAAGTAGTTTAGGGGTCATCACCGCCCGTATCTCCAGCGGAGCTTCCGGGTTACAGAAGGAAAAGTATAAAGGAGCTCAAATGCGGTACTTGTTGTTCTTCCCACCCCATGCTCTAAGCATGTCATGTCCATGACACGATTTGGTTCACAGCCTATTCTTAGTACCCTAGCCCAATCCTACAACCAAACAAGGACAAGGATGGGACCACCGTACTATAATAGGCTATGTCTCTAGACCTCTAATAACTGCTAAGTCTACTAGCATGCAAAGTTTATAACAACAGTTATTTCTAACGCACGGCCCACACGTACAAGAGGCCAACCCTGCACGCCCGTCCGTGATCTATATGAGACTCACAACTCGTGTAACAACTGTGTCATGGCTAATGAACCTAAAGATGCTACATGATAATGGAGTAGTCTCATAAACAAGGTCAATGCAAATACATAAATAAAAATATACCGCGACAACACCGTCGCGTGCATTTTATATAACAGTTAAAATATATGAACTAAAGACAGAAAATAAAGATGCATGCAACATATAGAATATAAATAACAGTACAATGGCAAGGTATACTTGCCTGCTCTGAAAAAGGATAAAGTCACAACTCAAGACATCGTCCGATCTACCCGTCACATAAATTAAACAAGTTAGGTTACAAAAGTGGGTGAATAGGTTCCTCTATTTTAATTAATTTTTAATTCTGAATAAATAACCTAAAAAATATTTTAATCTTATTATAATCTGATTTTATTGATAAACCCTAATTTTGGTCCAAAGAAAGTCAACTTTACGGATTTGTGATCCATGGTACGCAAATCGAGGCAATCTGTTGACCAAAAAGTCAACCAACTCAAATCCTGGATTTGTGTGTGGAATCCTATAGATTTCAACGCTACATGAACGTTGGAATCGACAGTTTCATAAAATCATAAGTCGGTAAAGAGTTATGGCCACAAGGGCGCACAGATGATAGTTTTCGGTGGTTTCCTATTTACGTCTACGTTGCACAAATTTTACAGTAGAATAAAATTATATTTTAAATTCTAAAAAAATACTTTTCTGTAAGTTCATCATGTCAGCATTCCGAAACTTCAAACGGTTCATAATTCTGAGTTCGGGATCTCCCAAAATCTCGAAAATACAAAAACGCGTCTGATTTCGGACAGCTGTCACTTTCAGAATATTCTGGAAAAATAGGTTCTGAAATTACTGAAATAATTTATATATTCAGAAAACTAACCTTGATATGATTCTAACAAAAAAACTGGAGCGCATTTGGAGTCCGAAGCTAGGAGATATCGTCTTTTTAAGTCGTCATAACTACTAAAAAATGAGGCTGAATTTATGACGAATTTTGACTATTTTTGGACGAAAAATAGAGGAGTTTGGGGATAAAAAAATATGAAATATGAGTTTATTCCATAAGTCTAATATGTATTTATAATGGTGAAGATTGTTTAATTGAATAAGACTAGGATTGGCTAATTTGGATATGATTAGGATCAGTTTAAATAAGGATAGGATATGCATGAAGTTGTTTTCCTAGTAAGCTCAGGATTTGAATTAATTTAAAATAGAGTTTGAATTCATCTCAATAATTTATAATCTTAAATAGAATTAAAGATAATACAAATAATTTATATATAATCTTATTAATATCTATTAACACTAAATTAACATCTATCTAATATTAAGACTTTATATATCCAAATAAATCCTCAATAATTCCAAAAATCCAATAATTACTTAAAATTCTAAATAAATTACAAAAAAATATATTTAAATATTTTAACTCTAAAATAAATGTTTAGTAGTAACAACATGCAAGTATGGTCTCATAGTAAATCATGGAAGTCCAAAAATTTTATGTTTCCTAAGTTTTAATTACCAAAAATTCTAGAAAATCTCCAAAATCTAAAATAACCTAAAATAATTCTAAATAAATATTTATATAAGTAAATATATTAAGAAATTTATTTTCTAATTAACTAAGAGAATACTCTAAAGAAATTCAACATCTATAATAAATATAATAATATAAAATACACATAAAATACCTATTTTGGGTGAGGAAGTTTACATTTTGTCTTTTCCGAATCAAGCGAACCTTTTGGACAGTCTGTTCCACAAGCTCAGGGCCAAGGATCTGCCGTTCACCAACTTCGTCCCAACAGATCGGGGATCTGCACTTCTTCCCATACAACGCCTCATACGGCTCCATCTGAATGCTTGATTGGAAACTGTTGTTGTATGCAAATTCAGCCAATGATAGATGCAGGTCCCAACTAGTCTTCAAATCCAAGGCGCAGAGTCGTAGCATGTCTTCGAGGATCTGGTTGACACGTTCTATTTGGCCGTCGGTCTGTGGATGGTAGGCGGAGCTGAACTTCAACTTCGTCCCCATTGCTGACTGCAGGCTTTCCCAGAAACATGATATAAATCGACCATCTCTATCGGAGACTATGGATACGGGCACATCGTGGAGTCGAACGATCTTGTTGAGGAAGATTTGAGCCAAGCGATCGGCACTCCAAGTAGATTTGATAGGCAGAAAGTGAGTAGTCTTGGTGAGGTGATCAACAATAACGCAATAGCATCATGTCTCCGTTGCGTCCTTAGCAAGCCAACAATGAAATCTATTGTTATATGTTCCCATTTCCACTCCGGAATAGCGAGATTTTACAACTCTCCGCCTGGTTTCTGGTGCTCGACTTTTACCCTCTGACAAGCCATGCAATACGACACGAACAACGCCACATCTTATTTCAAGCTGTGCCACCAAAACGTCGTGCCGATACATCTTTGTGCTACCCGGATGAGAAGTATAACTAGCATAATGGGCTTCAGTGAGTATCTCGTTTCTGAGGGCCGCATCATCCGGAACGTACAGTCTTTCCTTCACCCGGAGCATCCCGTCTGCACCTACCGTAAAGTCGAACAACTTTCCTGTTGAGATAAGAGCATGAATCTTTTGCAGGAACGGGTCATCCTTCTGAGCGGCCTTAACCTTTTATAACAAGTCGGGCTCGAGGTGCAGTTGTGCCACTTGCGCTCACTTTTTATATCTTATTTTTAGAGTAATGCCCAAGGATTCAAGATCTCGGTGCAGCCTATCATCAATAGCTAAACTCCCAATGAACACTCGACTCAGTGCGTTAGCTACTGTATTTCTATTGCCAGGTGTATATCTGATCATCAAGTCGAAGTCTCTAAGGAGTTCAAGCCATCGCCGCTGCCGAAGATTCAAATCCTTTTATGTATAGAGATACTTTAAGCTTTTATGATCCGTGTAGATTTTACACGGCACACTATAAAGGTAGTAGCGCCACAGCTTCAGCGCAAACACTACCGCAGCCAATTCTAAGTCATGCGTGGGATAGTTCTTCTCGTAAGGCTTTAACTGCCTCGACGCATTAGCTATCACTTTATCCCTTTGCATCAGGACACACCCCAGTCCTTTACCTGAGGCATCACTGTAAATTTTGAAATCATTCGGTCCGTTCGGCAGAGTGAGGATTATGGCAGAGATGAGGCGCTTCTTTAACTCCGTAAACGAAGCTTCACAGTCGTCCGTCCAAGTAAACTTTGCATCTTTTTGTGTGAGCTGAGTCAATGGCGTAGCAATTTTTGCAAAATTTTATATAAACCTGCGGTAGTAGCCTGCCAGTCCAAGGAAACTTCGGATATTGCTAGCTGACTCAGGCCGTTTCCACTGCATGATGGCTTCCACCTTCCTTGGGTCTACTGAAATATCTTGTGAAGAGATGATATGCCCTAAGAAGGATATATTGTCCAACCAAAATTCGCATTTACTCAGTTTGGCATACAACTTGTTGTCTCGAAGGGTTTGCAGCACCATCCGCAGGTGTCCTGCGTGCTCATCCCTAGTCTTCGAGTACACCAAGATGTCATCAATAAAAACTACCATGAATTTATCGATGAAGGGCCGAAATACACGATTCATTATATCCATGAATGCAGCAGTGCATTCATCAGTCCAAACGGCATCACTGAAAATTCATAATGCTCGTATCGGGTTCGAAAGGCAGTCTTTGGCATGTCTTCTGGCTTAATCTTCAGCTGGTGGTAACCCGAGCGAAGATCGATTTTTGAAAACATTGTTGCCCCCTGTAGCTGATCGAATAAGTCATCTATCCGTGGCAGAGGATATATTTTTTCTGATTGTGACCTTGTTCAGCTCCCTGTAGTCGATGCAGAGGCGTAGTGTTCCGTCCTTCTTCTTCACGAAGAGTACAGGCGCACCCCAAGGAGACACGCTCGGACGAATGAACCCACGATCTAGTAATTCTTGAAGCTGGCATTTTAATTCCTTCAATTCTGCAGGGGCCATTCTGTACGGAGGTTTAGAGATCGGCTGTGTATTCGGGAAGGTATCTATGGTGAATTCAATCTCTCGGTCTGGCGGCATACCGGGTAGTCGCTCGGAAACACATTGGGGAACTCCGCCTCAACGGAAGTAGACTCGACGTTTGCGTAGTCCTGCCGTGTGTCCCGAACCGACGCTAGAAATCTCTCACATCCTGTGTGGAGTATATTCCGAGCAGATGTTGCCAAAATTACCATGCAGGCCCTGGTCACGTCAATTGCTGGACTACTTGTGTAACAGAATTCGGCTTCTCCAGGCAGGCGGAAGATGACTCGCTTTTCTGCACATTCAATAGTTGTCGAGCACGCGCTGAGCCAATCCATTCCCAAAATGATATCGTAGTCCCGAACATCTAGGACTAAAACATCAAGCGATAGCTTTCTTCCTCCTATACAGATGAATCCACCTTGGCATACTGAACGGACAGGTATTTTTATATCGGAGGGGGTGCTAACACTTAAATCTAGGTGCAACGGAGTCATTTCTATATTATTCTCCGCAGCAAAGTTGGTAGATATAAAGCTATGTGTTGCACCAGAATCAAATAGTACACGAGCAGGTATATTATTAAAAAGCAAAGTACCTGACACCACGGTGTCCGAGGCCAAAGCTTCCTCTTATGTCATGGTATAGACCCGGCCTTGAGCCTGATTACGCCCTTGCTGAGGCGCAGCTCTGTTGGCCTGGTTTGCAGTAGCTTGATTTGGTTGTTGGGGATGGCGATCAGAAAGCAGGCAGGTATCAATCTGATGCGTCGCATCGCCACAGCGGAGGCACGTACCTAACTTCTTGTGTCATTCTTTCTCAATGTGCCCCCATTTGTAGCAGTAGTGACATCGCGACCCTGTATTTCCTCTTTGATTATCGCCGTTATTATGACGCTTTACAGCGGTGTTTCCTCTATCGTTGCCTTGGAGTTTGTGACTAGAGGTTTGCACAGTGCCGGTAGCAACGTGAGGATACTGCTGTTCGAGAGAAAGGGCGTGGTTCAAAACTTCCCTCATTGTCTGATACTGTGGAAAGACTACATGTGCATGGATGGCAGGACGTAGACCTCCCTCGAATCGTCTGGCATGACTCGTTGCATCGGGTAGATAGGAGCTGACAAATTTGGCAAGTTTGTTGAACTCAACAGAGTATTGCTTAACTGTCATGCTGCCCTACCGTAGTTAAACAAACTCGTTTTCCTTCTGACGACGTACAGGCGGGGTTATGAATTCTTCCTCAAATGCGCCATGGAAGGTAGCCCATGCTACTGTCTCCCCTCCATTCTCAATTGGAAGAGATCGTCGATGCACGTCCCACCAATCGTACGCATTGAGGCGAAGCTGTAGTTGAGCACACGCAACACACTTTTCTTCAGGTACTTCTAGGAGAGAAAAATGGTCTTCCAGCTCGGCGAGCCAATCTAGGGCTACGATCGGGTCCTCAGTCCCCTTAAATGGTGTGTTGCAGACTTTCTTGAATTCACTAAAGGTGAAGGCAGTCACTTCCCTCGTCCTTGGTGTTGACGGTGTCTCGACTTCAAGTATTGGTTGTTCCACCGGAGTCACTGTTGTTGCTGCGGACTGGTTGGAAGCCAAAGTCTGAACAAGTTGTTACAGGGTATCTACCTGCTTTTGTTGGACTGAGAGTCGGGCCTCTAGATTGCTCTCGAACTTGGCTTGGCGGGCATCATCTCTCTGTCGTTGTGCTTCCAACATTTGCATCACTTGTTGAAGCGGATCTACCCGAGACATGCCCCGTTGGCTCCGAGAGCTTCCTGATGTGCCAGAGCTGCTCTCTTGAGCCTGTGTCTCGCCTGGTGCTAGCGCAGAGGATTGCGCTTGAGCCACTCCTTTAAAAGAAGGAAAATTACATCAGGATCAAAGTGTATTATGGACTTATTACATGAACGTATCTCATTTTATCCTAACGAGTTCAAGAGTTCGCACAGGAATTTATCGTTAAAGGAGATTTTCCTATACGAAGGATCAAAGGAACTTTGAAGCTGTGCTCTGAAACCAATATGTCACGTCCCGATTTTGTGGAATTGATAGTCGTCCACCAGGCGTGACCGTCGTGCGGGCCTAGGTTGCGTACCGCACAAGGCTAAGTATTAAATTTCGCATAGCGAGCACATATTCAGAGTACGCAGATAAATTAAAATACAGATTGAGGCATGGAAAAGTTCTCTTTTATTGATAGTATGAACATCTGTTACAAACCCTTGAACTGAGTCATAAGGTTGCCTCTATGGGCTTACAAAAGTGTTGACACAAAATGAGATAGTAGTCATGTACATTATATCCCTTACTAAAACTCAAAATATAGGACCTCCGGTTGGAACGACGGCCTTCCCACGAAGCTGCATATTTGCTTGGGTTGCTAGCTTCTATCTTCAAAATACTTCAAAAGGTGGCACAGATCAAGGCGTGCCTACAGCTGGACTGGATTGGGGGATTGACTTCTGCTCCTCGCTTGGTTCTCCTTAGCACGGGAAACCTGTTTCAATGAGGGTCAGTACATCAAAACGTACTGGTGAAGGCATGCTAACCCAACTATACCAATCAATACGTTATTTTAGATGAAGCATGCATATTCATTTGTGGTCTTGCTATCTTGCCTTAGTTTATTTTACAGCAAGCAATAGACATAGAATCAATGAAATAACCCGCCATCGTTCGGTGACATTTACCTGCCGTCTGAGCCACCTGCATAATACTTATCATGTCCTTCCCTGCCAAGAAGACACAAGTTAGTTTGCAACAGGTTTAAAATATATGAGGGGATCACTGGCTTGATGCCATAGTGGACGGTTCTAGTCTGGGGTGGAATGACTTGCAACGCAAGGATCAGGCCATCGCAGGCCATTCCGTCCGATGCAGGAGACTATCAGGAGTTCCGTCCGGATCGGATCGGATCGGATCGGTGCCAGTGTCCCAGCGACCGTCCGCAGGAACTAAGACCTTGTGCACAAGTTGTCACGCCCCGATCTCCCGCAGGCAATCGGCCGTTCCCGCTAGGCAGGAATCACCCTCGCCAGCGCTCCTGCGGAACGTTCGCTTAACCCATCCGGGCGTGATGTCGCACGAGCGTGAACCGCGCCCGTGCAAGGCCATGATTTATTGGCTGGCGGTAAGAGTTCTAAGCCACAGAGTCGCACAGATTGTCCGAGTGCAGCGGAGTTATGAACGCATAGGCGATCGGTAACAGGTTCACTGAGTTAACAAATATAGCGGAAGCATTGAAACACAAGTTAAAGTAAAGCAACTCTTTATTGATATGAACAAGTATTACAGGCGGCGTATAGCTGAGATTACAAGTCGCTCAAGCCTCTCTCTCTTAAACAGTAAAAGCGTGCCAAGTGGCTACAACTGTGGAATGATTGTACAGGCGATGTTCAGGCGAGTTTGGGCTATGTTCACAATATTATGTCTTGTATATGTGCTTCATTTCCGGACGCACCGTTGCTTCGGAGTGATGTCCACGCCTTAGCACGCACGTTGGAGGCATCCGCACCGAACGAGGTTCTCCCGCACCCTGCACACAAACTGGTGGATTATCAGTACATTGAATGCACTTGTGGGGAAGCTACTCGTCCGTTCGACAAATCCAAACACGTAATACAGGTTCCATGCACAACTATTAAGTTATCTTTCTAGTTGCCTTAGGATCAGTTTTATGCAAATATTGAATAGCCTAACGTGTCGGGCAGTGCGCCGTGCGATGTTTGAGGAAACCCGGCGATACTTACCACTTACCATTTCTCCTTCCCTATCCAAGGCAAATATTGTTAATTCATGCACGGGCAAGTATAAATATTCAGGAGCATAGCATATGCAAACATGAGGGTCGTTATTTTTAGATCGTTCAGGTGTTCAGTTCATTGATGCTATGCAATGACTTGCACGCGGATAGCCGCTAAACGAGGATGACTTATCTATATGACAAAAGTCGCTAGCATAGCCATTATGGACGGGTTATGGTCTCGGGACTAAGAATAATATGCAATGCAGGTGGCGAGCCTCGCTACATAACACTCCGTCCGTGACTAACGACCATACAAACTCTTCCGCCCGGATCGGATCGGTCCCAGTGCCCCGGTGACCGTCTGCGGAAGCCAAAAATCCTTGTGCACAGGTTGTCCACGACATGCAGGTCAGGGTCTATCCAAATCCAAAGCTTGACATAATAATCATGGAACACAAACAAACTTATTCTGAACGAGCACATTGCTCCATGAGCTGGGATTTAATCAGTACAAACACGATCCTCGTTCAGATGCACACTTGCCATGATTATCATTCAAGTATAATTCACATTCCATATCTATTCTTGCTTGATGCAATCCCCTGGTTCGGGGATTTGCCTTGGGTGACCTAACGGTCCCGGATACTTGCAGGTTCAAATGCACAGAAGGACTATTTGATAGTCTCCTGGCTAACAAGAATGCATGTACATACAATCACATTAAACATTCGAAAGCAGGCAAGCACGCGTTCTAAGGAACATAAGCAGACACGGTTGCTCGGACCCGAAGGTAAGCCGAGATGAAACCGTTAAGGGACTTAGCATGCGAGGGTCTGAATATAAGCAGTATTTTATTTCCATGTTCTAGCAAGCAATACAGTTGGGATTATTCCCTTAGCTAGGTGCGTCGGATTTATTAGCATGCAGGGTGATTCACCTAGCGACTAGCGTGAATATTCCAGATTTTATGTGTGCTGGCTAAGCAAAGACAAGTTCACCGTAGCCACCCACCTTAGCGATGATTCACCTCGGTAGAGCGATACGTCAAGCGAGCCTCTGAAAGCCTAAGCCGAATTCCTGTAGGGACAAGTCTAGATATTCTTTGCTTCTTGTTTGAGGCAAAGCGGGTCGGGACAGCTGTACTATTGCCGTTTGAGTGGACAGTCCGCTTGAACGGAACGGGGTGTTACACAAGTTGTCCGTGATCAACATAATACACTAAGTTAGCAATTGAGGCAAATCAGGCCAATATCAGGCGCAAGGCAATAACATGGCAAGATCTACTTTTGCATAGTCTTCCCATTCAGTTTATTGCATTCAAGATGAGTTCTATACATAGAACAATTTTTAAGAATTAATATATATATTCTAACTTGTATTTATGCCTATGATGAACATTCCAAACGAACAAGCATGTAAGTAAGTAACTGTTCCCAAGTTTTATTTGACACGCATAATTTTCCAAGTCTATTCCTTTATTATCTTGTAGTCTTTTAGTTATTACTTGGTATCGTTTGATCGGGGCAAGCACGAATATAAGATTTAGATATGAAGACTGAAAGAAGGGCCAGCTAATCGGGATGGTAGCCACTCACTTAGTAGTTGGAAGGAAGAAGGAAAAAGATGCTTCAGGAGTCCGTTCGAGCGGTGCCTATTGCTGGTTTACCTGCATTGCCACGAACAGCTGATCAATACCTCTTCTACCCCTTCCAATATCAGAATTAAAGTGCATTTCTATGAACGAAAGCAATGAAATCCATCAAAACCGCTCAAGAAAACTCAAGCAAATCCGAAAACCAACTCAAGGCACGAAAGCAACAAGCGACAGCGAAAACTAGGCAACAAAAGATGACCGGAGAGATCCCTCCTGACTCTACCGCTAAGTCGATCCTGGGGGCACGGTCCACTGAATATGGAAATCAATTCCGAAGAGACAAATCCATAACGACGATGAGTTCTTGTTTCAATCTATCCCGATCGAACGATACCGTCTTGTATTTCTTAGCCGCGCTCCCCGAATAGGGGGAACGGGGCACCACATCCTACCCAACTAATTGGAAGTTTCTTCCCGAAGCTTAGGAATAGAACCTACCACTAGGAAATAATGAGGGAAACCTTTTCCTCATCTCCGGTTCAAGTTCCCAAGTAGATCCTTCGACAGAGTAATTTTGCCAAAGTACGCGCACGAGAGGAACCAAACGACTCCGAAGCAGCTTTTCTTTTCTATCCAAAATTTTTACAGGTTGTTCTACATACGTCAAGTCGGCCTGAAGGTTCAGTTGTTCAAGGTCTACTACGTGGCTCGGGTCGTACACATATTTCCTAAGTTGAGAAATATGGAAAATATCGTGCACATCGGATAGGGATGGTGGTAGGGCAATCTGATATGCAACTGAGGCAACCCGCTTTAGTATTTTGAACGGACCGACAAATCTCGGACTTAGCTTCCCCTTTGCTTCGAATCTGGTAACTTCTCGCATGGGCGAGACTTTGAGAAATACCCTGTCGCCTTCTAAAAACTCAAGTGGTCATCGTTGTATATCCGCGTAGCTCTTTTGACGGCTTTGAGCTACCTTTAGTCTTTCCCGAATCAAGCGAACTTTTTGGACAGTCTGTTCCACAAGCTCAGGGCCAAGGATCTGCCGTTCACCAACTTTGTCCCAACAGATCGGGGATCTGCACTTCTACCCATACAATGCCTCATACTACGCCATATGAATGCTTGATTGAAAACTGTTGTTGTATGCAAATTCAGCCAACGGTAGATGCAGGTCCCAACTAGTCTTCAAATCAAAGGCACAGAGTCGTAGCATGTCTTCGAGGATCTGGTTGACACGTTCCGTTTGGCCATAGGTCTGTGGATGGTAGGCGGAGCTGAACTTCAACTTTGTCCGAATTGCTGACTGCAGGCTTTCCCAGAAATGTGATATAAAATGACCATCTCTATCGGAGACTATGGATACGGGCACATCGTGGAGTTGAACGATCTCGTTGAGGTAGATTTGAGCCAAGCGATCGGCACTCCAAGTAGATTTGATAGGCAGAAAGTGAGCAGTCTTGGTGAGGCGATCGACAATAACCCAAACAGTATCATGTCCCCGTTGCATCCTTGGCAAGCCAACAATGAAATCCATTGTTATATGTTCCCATTTCCACTCTGGAATAGCAAGATTTTGCAGCTCTCCGCCTGGTTTCTGGTGCTCGATTTTTACCTTCTGACAAGCCATGCAATGCGACACGAATAACGCCATATCTCGTTTCAAGCCGTGCCACCAAAACGTCGTACGGAGATCCCGATACATCTTTGTGCTACACGGATGAGAAGTATAACTAGCATAACGGGCTTCAGTGAGTATCTCATTTCTGAGGGCCGCATCATCCGGAAGGCACACTCTTTCCTTCACTTGGAGCATCCCGTCCGTGCCTACCATAAAGTCGGACGCCTTTCCTACTGAGATAAGAGCATGAATCTTTTGCAGGAACGGGTCATCCTTCTGAGCGGCCTTAACCTTTTGTAACAAGTCGGGCTCGAGGCGCAGTTATGCCACTTGCGCCCACTTTTTATATCTTATTTTTAGAGTAATGCCCAAGGATTTTAGATCTCGGTGCGGCCTATCATCAATAGCTAAACTCCCAACGAACACTCAACTCAGTGCGTCCGCTACTATATTTCCTTTGCCAGTTGTATATTTGATCATCAAGTCGAAGTCGCTAAAGAGTTCAAGCCATCGCCGTTGCCGAAGATTCAAATTATTTTGTGTATAGAGATACTTTAAGCTTTTATGATCCGTGTAGATTTCCCACGGCACACCATAAAGGTAGTGGCGCCACAGCTTCAGCGCAAACACTACCGCAGCCAATTCTAAATCATGCGTGGGATAGTTCTTCTCGTGAGGCTTTAACTGCCTCGACGCATAGGCTATCACTTTATCCCTTTGCATCAGGACACACCCCAGTCCCTTACCTGAAGCATCACTGTAAATTTTGAAATTATCCGGTCCATTCGGCAGAGTGAGGATTGGGGCAGAGACAAGGCGCTGCTTTAACTCCGTAAACGAAGCTTCACAGTCGTCCGTCCAAGTAAACTTTGTACCTTTTCATGTGAGCTGAGTCAATGGCGTAGCATTTTTTGCAAAATTTTGTATAAACCTGCGGTAATAGCCTGCCAGTCCAAGAAAACTTCGGATATCGCTAGCTGACTCCTGCCGTTTCCACTGCATGATTGCTTCCACCTTCCTTGGGTCTACTGAAATACCTTGTGAAGAGATGATATGCCCTAAGAAGGATATGTTGTCCAACTAATATTTGCATTTACTCAGTTAGGCATACAACTTGTTGTCTCGAAGGGTTTGCAGCACCATCCGCAGGTGTCCTGCGTGCTCATCCCTAGTCTTCGAGTACACCAAGATGTTATCGATAAAAATCACCATGAATTTATCGATGATGGGCCAAAATACACGATTCATTATATCCATGAATGCAACAGGTGCATTTATCAGTCCAAACGACATCACTGAAAATTCATAATGCTCGTATCGGGTTCGAAAGGCAGTCTTTGGCATGTCTTCTGGCTTAATCTTCAGCTGGTGGTAACCCGAGCGAAGATCGATTTTTAAAAACACCGTTGCCCCCTGTAGCTGATCAAACAAGTCATCTATCCGTGGCAGAGGATATTTGTTTCTGATTGTGACCTTTTTCAGCTCCCTGTAGTCGATGCAGAGGCGTAGTGTTCCGTCCTTCTTCTTCACGAAGCATACAAGCGCACCCCAAGGAGACACGCTCGGACGGATGAACCCACGATCTAGTAATTCTTGAAGCTGGCATTTTAATTCTTTCAGTTCTGCAGGGGCCATTCTGTACGAAGGTTTAGAGATCGGCTGTGTATTCGGGAAGGTATCTATAGTGAATTTAATCTCTCGGTCTGGCGGCATGCCGGGTAGTTTGCTCATAAACACATCGGGGAACTCCCTCTCAACGAAACTAGACTCGACATTTGCGTAGTCCTGCCGTGTGTCCCGAACTGACGCTAGAAATCCCTTGCAGCCTGTGTGGAGCATACGCCGAGCAGATGTTGCCAAAATCACCATGCAGGCCCTGGTCACGTCAGTTGCTGGACTACTTGTGTAACAGAATTTGGCTTCTCCAGGCAGGCAGAAGATGACTCACTTTTTTGCACATTCAATAGTTGCCTAGCACGCGCTGAGCCAATCCATTCCCAAAATGATATCGTAGTCCCGAACATCTAGGACTAAAACATCAAGCGATAGCTTTCTTCCTCCTATACAGATGAATCCACCTTGGCATACTGAACGGACAGGTATTTTCGTACCGAAGGGGGTGCTAACACTTAAATCTAGGTGCAACGGAGTCATTTCTATATTGTTCTCTGCAGCAATTGGTAGATATGAAGCTATGTGTTGCACCAGAATCAAATAGTACACGAGCATGTATGTTATTAAAAATTAAAGTACCTGACACCACGGTGTCCGAGGCCAAAGCTTCCTCTCATGTCATGGTATAGACCCGGCCTTGAGCCTGATTACGCCTTTGCTGAGGCACAGCTCTGTTGGCATGGTTTACAGTAGCTTGATTTGGTTTTTGGGGATGGCGATTAGAAAGCGGGCAAGTATCAATCTGATGTGTCGCATCGCCACAGTGGAGGCACGTACCTAACTTCTTGCGACAGTCTTTCTCAATGTGCCCCCATTTGTTGCAGTAGTGACATCGCGGCCCTGTATTTCCTCTCTGATTACCGCCGTTATTTTGACGCTTTGCAGCGGTATTTCCTCTATCGTTGCCTTGGTGTTTGTGATTGGAGGTTTGCACAGCACCGGCAGCAATGTAAGGATACTGCGGTTCGAGAGAAAGGGCGTGGTTCAAAACTTTCCTCATTGTCTGATACTGTAGAACGACTACGTGTACATAGATGGCAGGACGTAGACCTCCCTCGAATCGTCTGGCATGACTCGCTGCATCGGGTAGATAGGAGCTGGCAAATTTGGCAAGTTTGTTGAACTCAGCAGAGTATTGCTTAACTGTCATGCTGCCCTGCCATAGTTGAATAAACTCATTTTTCTTCTGACGACGTACAGACGGGGGTATGAATTCTTCCTCAAATGCGCCATAAAAGGTGGCCCATGCTACCGTCTTTCCTCCATTCTCAACTGGACGAGATCGTCGATGCACGTTCCACCAATCGTGCGCATTAAGGCGAAGCTGCAGTTGAGCACACGCGACATGCTTTTCTTTAGGTACTTCTATGAGAGAAAAATGGTCTTCAAGCTCGGCAGCCAATCTAGGGCTACGATCGGGTCCTCAGTCCCCTTAAATGGCGTGTTGCAGACTTTCTTGAAGTCACCAAAGATGAAGGCAGTCACTTCCCTCGTCCTTGGTGTTGACGGTGTCTCGACTTCAAGTATTGGTTGTTCCACCGGAGTCGTTGTTGTTGCTGCGGACTAGTTGGAGGCCAAAGTCTGAACAAGTTGCTGTAGGGTATCTACCTGCTTTTGTTGGACTGAGAGTCGGGCCTCTAGATTGCTCTCGAACTTGGCTTGGCGGACATCATCTCTCTGTCGTTGTGCTTCCAACATTTGCATCACTTGTTGAAGCGGATCTACCCGAGACATGTCCCGTTGGCTCCGAGAGCTTCCTGATGTGCCAGAGCTGCTCTTCTGAGCCCGTGTCTCGTCTGGTGCTAGCGCAAAGGATTGCGTGTAAGCTCCCTTATTTTTCAAAATTTGTAAAACAATTTTTCCCAATATTTTCTGTAATTTTTGGAAATTAAAACTAAGGTATTTTATGATTAAAAGATTTTTAAATGATGTTAATTAATATTAAAATATTATGAAAATAATATTTTATGGTGTAAAATGGAAAATAGGACATAGGGTAATTTTTTGTGAATTTATTGGACTCCGGAAACATTTTAAAGCCCTAGAAACTAAGTTGTAATTTATTAAATTTAGGTGCCCTCACCCTATTGGCTAGGACCAAATGGAGTGGCTACCAATTGTTGACCGTAGTCAACACTTCCCTCCCCCTTTCTTTGCATGAAGAAAACAAGTCTTCATATGGAATCTTAGCCCTCCAATTTAGATGGGCTAATCTCCACCCTCCATCCAATGCACCCCTCCCTATAAAACCATCACCATCACCCTCACAATAAACCAAGCAGGCCCTAATCCCTAGGTGTGGAAAATCCCCCCCTCTCTCTCTCCTCCCTCCTCCATTTATTCACCATTCAAATTCCTTCTCCTTTATTTCTTCTTCCTTCCTTCTTCTTCCTCCCTTCTTCTTCATCCTGAAGAACACCCGACCGACCAACCCCGGTCCGGCCAGGCCGCGCCGCCCTACTCCGGTCCGCAGTAGCCATCCCCCGCCTGTGGCCGAACCCGCGACTGACCCCGCACCCCGCTCTGGCCCACGGTGCAGCAGCCACTCCGGCACTGTACAGTGCGGCTGACCCGCTGACGGTGCTGCTTTCCCCCGCGACTGTCCGAGCAGCTCGGCTGTGCAGCTCCCGCTGACCACCGGCCTGTTCACTCCTCCCCCGACCGACCTGTGCACCCGACACCGACCAATCCCGCTGTGAACTCCGGTCCCGACGGTGCAGCCACCCCACTCCGGCAGAGCTTCCCCGTCCGGCCTCCTCCCTCTTTCGGCCATCTCCTTCACCACCACCATTATCACCACCATCACCACCACCACTCGCACCGCCCTCCACCACCTAGGACATCGACGACCCGCTGCCCTAGCTCCGGACATGGCCAACCCGGACACAGCAGCATTTCAGAACCCGAATACGGCAGAACTCAGAACCCGGACACCGCACAGTGACCCGGACACGAAGAATCATCGTTCTAAGGAGCCCTGTTCAGGTAACCCATTCTCTCTCCTCGTTGCTCCGTTTTCCGTTTTGTCAATTGTGACGCGTAGGCTGTGTAACCCTCTCGATGCCCGTGCAACCCACTCGGTGCATCGCGTCCTGTGGTGATCGCAAATCGTGATCCAAAAACAGGAAAATCAACACCCTGTTTAACCCCGGAACTGAGTGCGCCCCGCCAAATGGGATAAATTGGTAGAACGCGGTCTTTACCGAAACGTGCGTGCCATTGATACGGGTGTGCAAAATTTTGCAGAAGTTGATTTGGATGTGCGTGCACACCGGAATCAACGCGTATCCGCCGACAACGCCCCGTATCCGTCTATTCTGGAATACGTTGTAACTTTGTGTACACATGTCAGATCGAGACAAAACTTACTCCATCGGACTCGTAGCAATACGCTGTTCCTGTGACCCAAGTTTGGTTCGATTCTGAGAATGTTGACAAAATTGCGTATCGTGGGCCCCATAGGCTCCACTTGACGGGCGATTTTGTGATCGGCTCATCGGAATCCAATTCTGGAATTTCCGTTGAGTTCGTATCATCGTTCCTGACTTATTGACACTAAGTTTGATAAAATTAGAGACCTTTGACCCTGACACATTTTTTGGTGCAAAGTGGCCCACATGTGGACCCCGCTTTGACCGAAAATATCATTTTTGTCCTTGTATCCAAATTAGACTCAAGGACAGGCATTTCTAGCTATTTGATATTTTTTGAGACTGTTAGTGATGTTTATTACAGCTTTTGGAGGAGTACCTGCAGGATCCAGTGATACAGGGACAACTGTTGGTATTCAAACCCCAAGCAAGTGTACCTTACCAACTTTGCAGTCTTGTTATATATTTTCTTTGATTCATTTATATTGTTATGCATGCTTAACCTAGGACCGTGTGACTTACTTAGCATCCGATTATTAGTCGGGTGCCAACACTGTATGCAGAGTTGTGTAACGTCACCTAGAGATGGACATTCGTGACCCTTTACATTCTCGTACTTGTCTTATCAAGTACACTATAACCCAGGATACTTGATACTATTCATGAGACAGAATCTTTCTGAGATATTCATGGTGATTCTGTATAGGTTACAGGATTTGACAGAGACACTATATTCCTAGATATTATATGACTTATTGCATTAGCTATGATCTTGCGTGACATGTACATGAGACATTGTGGACATGAGACGTGTGATTACATTGGGTGGGGAGAGACACACAGGCTACAGGCTGCTCAAATATATATATAACCCCTATTATTGTGAGGCGCAAGACTCTAAACCCGAGCTTGGCCCATTACTCATTATTACTGCTACCGGCTCCCCGACACAGAGCTTGTAGTGGCTCAGCCTGAGTACTAGTGATGCTCTCACTTGCATTTCACATAGATAGTTACATACTTACCCTATTTATTTTATTTACTATTGCACTGCATTTATGTTGGCTTGTATCTTCTGTACCTTGTTATGTCCCCTGAGGACCTGGATACAGAATTATGTCCCCAGGATTTACAGACGAGATCTATCCCGAGGTATACGAGACAGCAGCAGAAGCAGATACATGAGCTGTACCGGCACCCGAGGATGAGGTCTTAGCTGAAGACTTTTCCTGAGCATCTATGTTTCATGCTCAGTATTTACTTTATTCAGTCATTTATATTTTGGTCTGTTGAACCATTGTATCAGATTTTTATCGGGTTGTTCCCCGAAGCACTTTGTTGAGACTGGTTGATGATTTACATTTCTTATATCTGTGGATCATATTTTATCTTGTGTGGATGAGATTAGTTGTGCCATGTTGTTGTAGACTTTATTTTACAGCTTAAGTACGCCCTGATGGATCCATTAAATTGGGTTTGTCCATCAGTGTGTGCTGCTGGCCATTGCCACGTGTCTAGTCCCTCGTTATTTTGGGACTGGGACGTGACATGGTTTTTGTGGTGGCCCATGCAGGTCTATGACTAAATTGTTCGGTTTCAACTTAGGGACCGTGCAAACCTGCAATAGGAATAGGATAAGTTTATAGGATCTCATCCATAACTAACTATGACTCATCCTCCTTTCAATCAATTTCGTTGAATAATTGCATCATGCTTGATTCATGTGCCTTTTCATTAGTTCCTTGAGTGTAGCCTTCTCCTAGAATATAGAAGTCCCTGTTGATAGAATGATAAGTAGGATAACCTTCCTATTAAGGGTACAGCTAGGATATTGACACACCCCTAAGTAGAACACTTAATGAACCCTAGCGTCCCTCACCTATAGAATAAATTACCATTATGTCTTGTTATAGTCATGAATGACCTAAGAGTAGTATAGGCACTGCTAAGGGCTAGTTAGAGAATTGACCCTAGTGTTGACCCTAGTCTTGAGGAACCAATAGAAATTCGAGATCGAATGTTAGGACTGAACCTAATGTGCACAGTGAGATAGTGTTAGGATATAGGTTCGAGTCATGATATTAGCAGACAGTACCTCAGGAAACCCAGAGCAACGAGTATGATATTCCCCATGAGATCATACCTCAAACACGGAGAATTGCTCGCCACCTTCACCTTAGGAAACCATGATATTATCTAGAGCTCCATATTTTAATTTTATATGTTGTTCATCTGCGACCTTAACGTTCGCTAATGCGCAACGACTAAAATATGTTCTTCTTTCCTCCGTCTTTCAATTCGCGCCACCTGACACTTCTGATAGTAGGCCAAGTAATTTTATTCCTTGTTAATGACCCATAGTTTGCTAGGATTATAGCTGTAGTCTTGAATTTAAAAAATTTGTGCTTGGTAGTTAGAGTTCGATAAGTTTGAGTTAATCTTGTAGATTATAACCCGATGATTATCCCTTAGTGTTAAATCACGTAAATTGCACCCCCACCTCGATACAAATTATATTCCCTTTCCCTTGAGACTAGTAACCTTTCCATTCTCGCTATTTACACATGTTCTATGAGCACTATGATTAAGACTTAAGGTGACCCCTACCTATATAATGCAATATGAGACCCTAATAAGTACCAAGATCTTTCCTCATATACCCTAATAAGAGTTTCTGTGCAAGGTTATTTTGTAGGATCCTCTTAAGACTATCACGGTATTAGTTTAATTCTTTTAAGTTGGGTAGTATGCCTCACAACATAGTATCACATAGTCCACTTGACCCATCGAGGCGGTGTAACTGAATGGCATAAATTGTATGCTAGCATAAGACGACAGTGTTTATTCAGACAATAGAATTTAGAGGTCCTTGCCCCTGTTTGGTCGACTAGCGACTTAGACAAGGAAGTTGTATTATAACTGTAGAGATTGTAGAGTCTTTTATTATTATTGCTTATTTTATTTTGTTTTGTTTTGTGAACTTGAATAAGTTGTACCTCCTTTTATCATCATCTAGCGTACTTATATTTCATATACTACCTTAACTTATGCTGCTGTTACAGCCTAGTTTTGCAAGCTCATCCTTTTATCAAGCTTGTTCATGACATATGTATTAGTGGACGCGTACACTAATACGTTTCAGAATCAGTGTACTATGGTCTGATCAACCATAGTGCGCTTGGTTCGCCCTTCGTATAACTACTTTATGTGGATTGAGATATGTAGTGATTAGTAGACGAATATACTAGCCCTAGACATGTCTGACATATCGTATCGGTTACATAACTGTACTAATACGAGCATGCGAACAAGGGATTACCCAAAATAGGATTTCAATCCACAACTGTTTGACAATTTCCATTTGAATTCTTTAAATGCCTTGATCCCGATACTTCTATTCTATTACCTCTCCCTTGAACTCTTTATTATTGATCTTCGTCTTCCCTTATTTTGGAAAGACGAAACCTTGTGCTGGGTATAAAGTTTGATACACAGAGGATACTAGATATACCCCATAGGCCGATCACATACTTGAGGATTATTCTTCCGTAATTAAGGACATATCATCTATGATATAATCGGCATTGAAGTCTTGAGGATTGAATGACATGAGTAAATAAATTAAGGAATATTTTCTTAAAGTATATAGCCTTATGTGATAGATGGGTAAATTCTAAGTTGGATAGCAGTGCATTGTCAACTCGAGAGAAAATTCTTTTAGATTATGATCGAGTAAGATTAGATTGGGAGAGGTTCAAGCCATTTTAATTTTAAGAAATTTAGAAGAATGACTAAGATGATGAGGATTAGTGAATTTAAAATCTTGATATTGATGACCCAATATTTATACCTTAGGTACATGATTTAAATTTTGAATGATGAAGGTAAAATCATCAATTGGAATTTAGAGGATAAAAATATAGAATTTCAGACTTGAACATTGGTGGACTGCATTTAAATTATTTTTCAATTTGATGATTTGAATTAAGAATTAAAAATTTGGGTTGGACGACCTATTTGAAATATTGAGGATGTGAATGGAATTTACAAAGTTGAAGCATACAAAAAAAAATTATAAGTGAAAATAGGAATAATATTGGACTCGAATTACTTCTAGAGGAGATTATGATAATTGAAGATCGTGAGGTAAAATTTATATGCGCATTTTAATCTTGAAGATGTTATATGGATTTAATTTAAATTTGGATAAGGATAATTTGAAAAAGCGAGAAGAGATAACCATAGGTTGAATTTTGATTGGAGCAGTAATCATCTTAACCTTGAAGTGATTGCGATGGATATGGTTAGGATTTTAATTATCGCAAGGAGATTGCGATTAACTTGCCTTATGTCCATGAAGGATTAACAGATTATGCCTTATTTTAATTTTGAGGACGAGATTGTTTTAAGTTGGCTGGATTGTGAAACCCCCTCACCTAAGAATTAGACCTACTTGGCTTAGATAGTGAGAATGAGGCTAGCTCGAATCCACTTAGAAATAGAACACGGTATTTTATTTAGTTTTACAATATGGTATCTCTTGGCGCACCTTACCATTGCTTCGATAATTTGAGCACTTTCCTAGTCACTGTCTTCCTACAAATTTCACACCCTTGTCCTAGACATGCCCATCTTCTATTTCCATCTTTGTGCAATATTTCAATGGTTGGGCATTTTCATACAAAAGAGCATTTAGGTGTCTACATCATTGACATGACACATGAAGAAACCGATTCTTCGCTCATATAGATTTTTCCCATAATTTTCGGAATATGCAACGCGCAACTTCGCCCACTCCGTTAAACCTAGCCTTGCATTTTAACCAATGCAAATTTTATGCCATCATTGTCTTCTACCGTGGCTTAATTTTAATTTTGAGGACAAAATTTTTATAAGTTGGGTAGATTGTAAGCCTCCTGATTTTTCAAAAATTTTAAAACAATTTTTTCCAATATTTTTTGTAATTTTTGGAAATTAAAACTAAGGTATTTTGTGATTAAAAGATTTTTAAATGATGTTAATTAATATTAAAATATTATGAAAATAATATTTTATGGTATAAAATAGAAAACCGGACATAGGGTAATTTTCTATAAATTTATTGGACTCCGGAACATTTTAAAGCCCTAGAAACTAAGTTATAATTTATTAAATTTAGGTGCCCTCACCCTATTGGCCATGACCAAATGGAGTGGCTACCGATTGTTGACCGTAGTCAACACTTCCCTCCCCCTTTCTTTGCATGAAGAAAATAAGTCTTCATATGGAATCTTAGCCCTCCAATTTAGATGGGCTAATCTCCACCCTCCATCCAATGCACCCCTCCCTATAAAACCATCACCATCACCCTCACAATAAACCAAGCAGGCCCTAATCCCTAGGTGTGGAAAACCCCCCTTTCTCTCTCCTCCCACCTCCATTTATTCACCATGCAAATTCCTTCTCCTTTATTTCTTCTTCCTTCTTCTTCCTCCCTTCTTCTTCATCCTGAAGAACACTCGACCGACCAACCCCGGTCCGGCCAGGCTGCGCCGCCCTACTCCGGTCCGCAGCAGCCATCCCCCGACTATGGCCGACCCCGCGGCTGACCCCTTACCCCGCTCCAGCCCGCGGTGCAGCAGCCACTCCGGCACTGTGCAGTGCGGCTGACCCGCCGACGGTGCTGCTTTCCCCCGCGACTGTCCGAGCAGCTCGACTGTGCAGCTCCCGCAGACCGCTGGCCTGTTCACTCCTCCCCCGACCGGCCTGTGCACCCGACGCCGACCAATCCCGCTGTAAACTCCGGTCCCGACGGTGCAGCCACCCCACTCCGGCAGAGCTTCCCCGTCCGGCCTCCTCCCTCTTCCGGCCATCTCCTTCACCACCACCATTATCACCATCACCACCACCACTCGCACCGTCCTCCACTACCCAGGACATCGACGACCCGCTGCCCTATCCCTGGACACGACTGACCCGGACACAGCAGCATTTTAGAACCCGGATACGGCAGAACTCAGAACCCGGACACCGCATAGTGACCCGGACACGAAGAATCATCGTTCTACGGAGCCCTGTTCAGGTAACCCGTTCTCTCTCCTTGTTGCTCCATTTTCTGTTCCGTCAGTTATGACGCATAGGCTGTGTAACCCTCTCGATGCCCGTATAACCCGTTCGGTGCATCGCGTCCTGTGGTGATCGCAAACCGCGATTCAAAAAACAGGAAAACCAATGCCATATTTTACCCCGGAACTGAGTATGCCCCGCAAAACGGGACGAATTGGTCGCACGCGGTCTTTACCAAAACGTGCGTGCCGTTGATACGGGCGTACGGAATTTTACAGAAGTTGATTTGGATGTGCGTGCACACCGAAATCAACGCGTATCCGCCGACAACGCCCGTATCCACCTATTCTGGAACACGTTGTAACTTTGTGTACACACGGTGGATCGAGACAAAACATGAGCCATCGGACTCGTAGCAATACGCTGGTCCTGTGACCCAAGTTTGGTTCGATTCTGAGAACGTTGACAAAATCGCGTATCGTGGGCCCCACAGGCTCCACTTGATGGGCAATTTTGTGATCGGCTCATCGGAATCCAATTCTGGAAGTTCCGTTGAGTTCGTATCATCGTTCCTGACTTGTTGACACTAAGTTTGACAAAATTGGAGACCTTTGACCCTGATACATTTTTCGGTGCAAAGTGGCCCACATGTGGACCCCGCTTTGACCGAAAATGTCATTTTTGCCCTTGTGTCCAAATTGGACTCAAGGACAGGAGTTTCTAGCTATTTGATATTTTCTGAGACTTTTGGTGATGTTTATTACAGCTTTTGGAGGAGTACCTGCAGGATCCAGTGATACAGGGACAACTGTTGGTATTCAAACCCCAAGCAAGTGTACCTTGCCAACTTTGCAGTCTTGTTACATATTTTCCTTGATTCATTTATATTGTTGTGCATGCTTAACCTAGGACCGTGTGACTTACTTAGTGTCCGATTATTAGTCAGGTGCCAACACTGTATGCAGAGTTGTGTAACGTCACCTAGAGATGGACATTCATGACCCTTTACATTCTCGTACTTGTCTTATCAAGTACACTATAACCCAGGACACTTGACACTATTCATGAGACAGAATCTTTCTGAGATATTCATGGTGATTCTGCATAGGATACAGGATTTGACAGAGACACTATATTCCTAGATATTATATGACTTGTTGTATTAGCTATGATCTTGCGTGACATGTACATGAGATATTGTGGACATGAGACGTGTGATTACATTGGGTGGGGAGAGACACACAGGCTACAGGCTGATCATATATATATAACCCCTATTATTGTGATACGCAAGACTCTAAACCCGAGCTTGGCCCATTACTCATTATTACTGCTACCGGCTCCCCGACACAGAGCTTGTAGTGGCTCAGCCTGAGTACTAGTGATGCTCTCACTTGCATTTCACATAGATGGTTACATACTTACCCTATTTATTTCATTTACTATTCCACTGCATTTATGTTGGCTTGTATCTTCTGTACCTTGTTATGTCCCCTGAGGACCTGGATACCGGATTATGTCCCCAGGATTTGCAGACGAGATCTATCCCGAGGTATACGGGACAGCAGCAGGAGCAGATACAGGAGCTGTACCGGCACCCGAGGATGAGGTCTTAGCTGAAGACTTTTCCTGAGCATCTATGTTTCATGCTCAGTATTTACTTTATTCAGTCATTTATATTTTGGTCTGTTGAACTATTGTATCAGATTTTTATCGGGTTGTTCCCCGAAGCACTTTGTTGAGACTGGTTGATGATTTACATTTCTTATATCTGTGGATCATATTTTATCTTGTGTGGATGAGATTAGTTGTGCCATGTTGTCGTAGACTTTATTTTACAGCTTAAGTACGTCTTGATGGATCTATTAAATTGGGTTTGTCCATCAGTGTGTGCTGCTGGCCATTGCCACGTGTCTAGTCCCTCATTATTTTGGGACTGGGGCATGACATTGCGCTTGAGCCACTCCTTTAAAAGAAGGTAAATTACATCAGGATCATAATGTATTATGGACTTATTGCATAAACGTATCTCATTTTGGCATAGCGAGTTCAAGAGTTCGCACAAGAATTTATCGTTAAAGGAGTTTTTCCTATACAAAGGGTCAAAGGAACTTTGAAGCTGTGCTCTGATACCAACATGTCACGCCCCGATTCCATGGAATCGATAGTCGTCCCCCGGGCGTGACCGCCGTACGGGCCTAAGTTGCGCACCGCACAAGGCTAAGTATTAAATTTTGCATAGCGAGCATATATTCAGAGTACGCATATAAATTAAAACACAGATTGAGGCATAAAAAAGTTCTCTTTTATTGATAGTATGAACATCTGTTACAAACTATTGAACTGAGTCATAAGGTTGCCTCTATGGGCTTACATATAATGCCCCGTTTCGCTCAAGCGGAATGCCGTCTCAAACGGAAATAGTGCAACTGTCCCGACCCGCCTTGCCTCAAAAGAGAAGCAAAAGATATACAGACTTGTCCCTACAGGAATTCGGCTTGGACTTTCAGAGGCTCGCTTGACGTATCGCTCTACCGAGGCGAATCATCGCTAAGGTGGGTGGCTACGGTGAACTTGTCTTTGCTTAGCCAGCACACATAAAATCTGGAATATTCGTGCTAGTCGCTAGGTGAATAACCCCCTGCATGCTAATAAATCCAACGCACCTAGCTAAGGGAATAATCCCAACTTGTATTGCTTGCTAGAACATGGAAATTGAAACACTGCTTATGTTCAAACCCTCGCATGCTAAGTCCCTTAACGGTTTCAACTCTCGGCTTACCTTCGGGTCCGAGCAAACGTGCCTGCTTATGTTCCTTAGAAACGCATGCTTGTCTGCTTGAATGTTGCCTTGTTTTCATCCAACTCCGGGAGACTACTAAGTAGTCGTTCCGTTCATGTTTGACCCTGCAAGTATCCGGGACCGTTAGGTCACCAGGCAGCCCCGAACTAGGGGAATGCATTAAGACAAGTTAATCACTGTACAGAATCATGATTCAAGCACCTCCTGTAATCGTGCACTACTGTACCATTGTACTACTGTTCTACTGTTCTACTGTACCACTGTACCACTGTACTCCTGTTCTACAGTACACGAGTATCTAGTGAATGGGAAGCTGACCCTGACCTGCATGTCGCGGACAACTCAGAAACGAGACATAGTTCCACGGACGGTCTCCGGGGCACTGGGGCCGCTACGATCCGGATGGAACTTCACTGTTTCAGCCAACTGTACTGGATGAGATAGTGTGCAGCGCCCACCATTCTTTCGCTGCATACCATCCGCTCCATGGCTGAACCATACTGTATAGTCTACTGTACTAAATGAGATGGCTTGTAGCACCACTTTACTTTTGTTGCAAACCATTCTCGTTTAAGACTAGTGTCCTTTATGGCTATGCCAGCGACTCATGTTCATATAGATAAGTCATCCTCGCTTAGCGGCTATCCACGTGCGAGTTACTGCATCGCATCAAATAACCAACTGAACACCTGAACGATCCTGTTAAAATGACCCTCGTGTTTGCATATGCTTGCCTCCTGAATGTTTATACTTGTCCGTGCATGAATTAACATGTTTGCCTCAATGTTTGCCTTGGACAGGGAAGGAGATGGTAAGTTGGTAAGTCTCGCCGTGTTTTCTCTCATGTTGCACGGCGCACTGCCCGACACGTTAGGCTATTCAATGTTTGCATGAAACCGATCCTATGGCAACTAGAAAGACAACTTAATAGTTGTGCACGAAACCTGTATTATGTGTTTGGATTTGTCGAGCGGGCGAGTTGCTTCCCCACCAGTGCATTCAATGTACTAATAATCCACCAGTTTGTATGTAGGGTACGGAAGAACCTCGTTCGGTGCGGACGCCTCCAACGTGCGTGCTAAGGCGTGGACATCACTCCGAAGCAACGGTGCATCCGGGACTGAAGCACATATACAAGACATAATGTTGTGAACATAGTCCGAACATCGCCTGTACAATCATTCCACAGTTGTAGCCACTTGGCATGCCTTACTGTTTCAGAGAGAGGCTTGAGCGACTTGTAATCTCGGCTATACGCCGCCTGTAACACTTATTTATATCAATAAAGAGCTTGCTTTACTTCAACTTGTGTTTCAATGCTTTCGCTATATTTGTCAACTCAGAGAACCTGTTACCGATCGCCTATGCGTTCATGACTCCGCTGCACTCGGACAATCTGTGCGACTCTGTGGCTTAGAACTCTTGCCGCCAGCCAATGAACCATGGCCTTGCACGGGCGTGGATCACGCTCGTGCGGCATCACGCCCGGATGGGTCAAACGATCGTTCCGCGGGAGCGCTGACGAGGGTGATTCCCGTCTAGCGGGAACGGCCGATTAGCCTGCGGGAGATCGGGGCGTGACATTACAAAAGTGTTGACATAAAATGAGATAGCAGTCATGTACATTACATCCCTTACTGAAACTCAAAATATAGGACCTCCGGTTGGAACAACGGCCTTCCCATGAAGCTGCATATTTGCTTGGGTTACTAGCTTCTATCTTCAAAATACTTCAAAATGTGGCACGGATCAAGGCATGCTTACAGCTGGACTGGATTAGGGGATTGACTTCTGATCCTCGCTTGGTTCTCGTTAGCACGGGGAACATGTTTCAACGAGGGTCAGCACATCGAAACGTACTGGTGAAGGCAAGCTAACCCAACTATACCAATCAACATATTGTTTTAGATGAAGCATGCATATTCATTTATAGTCTTGCTATCTTGTCTTAGTTCATTTTACAGCAAGCAATAGACATAGAATCAATGAAATAACCCGCCAACGTTCGGTGATATTTACCTGCAGTTTGAGCCACCTGCACAATACTTACCATGTCCTTCCTAGCCAAGAAGTCACAAGTTAGTTTGCAACAGGTTTAAAATATACGAGAGGATCACTGGCTTGATGCTATAGGGGACGGTTCTAGTCTGGGGCGGAATGACTTGCAACGCAAGGGTCAGGGCATCGCAGGCTATTCCGTCCGATGCAGGAGACTATCAGGAGTTCCGTCCGGATCGGATCGGTGCCAGTGCCCCAGCGACCGTCCGCAGGAACTAAGACCTTGTGCACAAGTTGTCCATGATTAATGCAGTACACTAAGTTAGCAATTGAGGCAAATCAGGACAATATCAGGTGCAGGGCAATAACAGGGCAAGATCTACTTTTGCATAGTCTTCCCATTCAGTTTATTGCATTTAAGATGAGTTCTATACATAGCACAATTTTTAAGAAGAAATATATATTCTAACTTGTATTTATGCCTATGATGAACATTCTAAACGAACAAGCATGTAAGTAAGTAACCATTCCCAAGTTTTATTTGACACGCATAATTTCCCAAGTCTATTCCCTTATTATCTTGTAGTCTTTTAGTTATTACTTGGTATCGTTTGATCGGGGCAGGCACGAATACAAGATTTAGATGTGCAGACTAGAAGAAGGACCAGCTAATCGGGAAGGTAGCCACCCACTTAGTAGTTGGAAGAAAGAAGGAAAGAGATGCTTCAGGAGTCCGTTCGAGCGGTGCCTACTGCTGGTTCACCTGCATTGCCACGAACAGCTGATCAATACCTCTTCCACCCCTTCCAATATCGGAATTGAAGTACAGTTTAACGAATGAAAGCAATGAAATCCATCAAAACCGTTCAAGAAAACTCAAGCAAATCCGAAAACCAACTCGAAGCACGAAAGCAACAAGCGACAGCAAAAACTAGGCAACAAAAGATGCAGTGGAGAGGTCCCTTCTGACTCTGCCGCTAAGTCGATCCAGGGGGCACGGTCCACTGAATATGGAAAACGATTCCGAAGAGACAAATCCATAACGAGGATGAGTTCTTGTTTCAATCTATCCCGATCGAACCATACCGTCTTGTATTTCTTAGCCGCGCTCCCCGAATAGGGGGACGGGGCACCACACCGACGATCCACCGTAGCTGCCGTCCTGTGCCGCCGTAGCCGCCAGCGACCGCCGCCACGCTTCGTCCGCGCCCGCCCGTGAGTGCGCACTGCCGCAGCCTCGAGCCCATCTTCAAGGTAACTTATCTCTCTCATCCTTTTCTGTAGCGGTTTGGGATGTACGTTCACAACCTAACCCTCTAGGATTTTCTTTAAGCGGGACTAGTTTTCGTGCCCTGGATTGGTCAAAAAATTGATCGAAAGTTGGCCAAAAACCTAACCAAAAATAATCCAGAATTTCGATCCACACCCGATGTTCATGCCCAATTTGCCACCAACCTGTTTAATATTTTCAAAATATAATTGAAGGTTTTTTTTCTCTATATAATCGAGAATTAACTGTTCTTTTACTTTTTATTAATTTATTTTATTCGTTAAATTATTTGACCTCCAAAACGACCAAAAACTTGGTAATTTAAAACTAAAATTTTGTGATACTAAGTACGTCCCGCCAAACGGGACTGCCTCATCGTTTAGCAATTGCATCGAAAGGCGCGCATGGTATATCCTGACGTGTGAGCTTTCACAAAAGTTGATTCGGACGTGTGTGCGTGTCGGAATCAACCCGTATCCGTAAAAATTCTCGTATCGCAACTTTTGTAAAATACCACCCCACTTTGTGTATGCTCGTGAGAATGCGACAAAACTTACACCATTGGATTCGTGGTATCACCCTAGCCCTGTGACCCAAGTTTTACGCAATTCTGAGACAGTTGACCAAGCCGCCTATTCGCGGATCCCACGGTATGACTTGAAGGGCGAATTTGTGATCGGCTCACCGATATCCAAAATTGGACATACCATTGAGTTTGTATCGACGTTTAGAATTTGTTTGACCTATAATTAATCCCATTTAGAGACCTTTACCTATGGCACATATTTTGATGCAAAGTGGGCTACAGGTGGACCCTACTTTGACCCAAAATTACCGTTTTGTCCCTGTGTCCAAATTGGATGAAAGGGTAGTATTTTAGCTATCTCGCTTATTCTGGGAATGTTGGTGGTGTTTATTTTAGCATCCGGAGACGTTCATTCTGATGCCATTATTTCAGATCCCTTATGCTTGACGTCTAGACGCTTATACTTCGCAGTTTTTTTGCCAGGCAAGTATACCTTGCCAAATTATTTACAGTACTTTGTATGCTTATCATATTTTCATATATTCATTATATATGTGTTTTTTTTAGTCATAATTATATATTATATATGTTGACACACACTTGACACATAGTATCTTGGGAGGGGAGGACAATCAGTAGGCGTATGGGCTACCCACTCTGGTAAACCGTAGTAACTAGCACGCACTACGGTAGTTGTGTCGCGATGGTCGCTACCCTAGTGGTATGTCGATTGATGGTGTCACGATGGTCGCTACCCTCGCGGTATGACAGCTTCTGATGTACATGTGTGTGAGTTATGAGATAGATAGAGTAGCCTACACATGCCCATACGTCAAAAAGTTGTCCTCACTATATATTTTCATATAGATTGTCTGATACAACGTACTTATATATTTTTTTGTCTATTATGCATGTTTTACTGTATTCAATTGGCATGCTTCTATGTATCTTGTTACGTCCCTCTGAGGACCTGGTCCCTTTCCAAGTGTAGACGATCTTGACTATTCGCAGGAGCACGGATCAGAACTTGCTACTTCTCTCTCTTTCGATGAGGTCTTCTCTTCGAGCCTCATTGATCATTATATGTGCTTATTTTGTTTCTCTTATATTCTAGTTTGGTAGTGGATTTGTCTCCACCAAACTACTTGTTCTTATCAAGCATTTTATACTTGATTCAGTTATATAGTTGATTGGTTATTCATTTCTATTTGATTCTGTGGATGAGATCTAGTTATGCCCTGTGACTTATGACATAAATCTATACCACTTGTGAATTGTTATTCATAATATAGCGTACGTATGTATTATGGTTTCCATATATTATAGTTGCCATATACATACGGCTGGCATGCTTACGTATTTCTAGTCCTACGTATTTTGGGACTGGGACGTGACATAAGTATTTGTGCAGGTGGTTCAGACGGGCAGGTAAAGGTCACCGAACGGTGGCATATTTATTTCAGTAAATTTCTATATCTAATGTTTGCTTGTAAAATAAACTAAGACAAGATAAAAAGACCACAAAATAACTTGCATACTTTATATAAACAACGTGTTGATTGGTATAGTTGGGTTAGATGGCCTTCACCAGTGTATTTTGATGTACTGACCCTCGTTGCAACAGGTTCTCTGCACCAAGGAGATCCTGCAAGCAACTAAAGCGACTCTCAATCCAGTCCACCTACTGGCATGCCCTGGTCGTGCCTACGAAGAAGCATTTTGAAGTTTCCAGGAGCTCGTTCACAAACTTATGCAGCTCTGTGGAAAGGCGATAGCTTCGCTAGAAGGTGTCTATAGCTTTTGAAGTCCACTTTTGTAAGCCCGTGCGGCAGTTATCCGACTCGTTCAAGAGTTTGTAAAAGATGTTCATTATCAATAAAAAGAACTTTTTCATGTTTCAACATTGTGTTTCAATTATCTGCGTACTCTGAATATGTGTTCGTTATATAAAATATCTTAGACTTGTGCGTTGCGCAACCTAGACACGTACGACGTCATATCCGGGGGACGACTATCGATTCTACGGAATCGGGGTGTGACAATTTTGCTGCACTTGGACTATCTGTGCGACTTTGTGGCTTAGACATCTTATCGCATGTTTGGATCGTGGCCTTGCACGGGCGCAGCTATACGCTCGTGCGGTATCACGTACAGATAGAAAAGATCGTCCCGCGGGATCACTGGCACGGTGATTCGCGCCTAGCGTGGACGGTCGATTACCTGCGGGAGATCGGGACGTGACAATTTTGACACCAAAAAAACTATACAGGGTATACTATTGGTACTTCCAATCTAGGTAGCTAGTCCCTCTGAAGGTCTTGGAATGGAACGTGCTTCAAGCATAATTTTCTCTTAGGCTGATACGGTTCCCGTGTCCTGGACAACGTTCGTGGAAAGCCAAATCTTGTGCATAAATTATCTAATGACTATGCAAATGCGTATGCTCTAACTAAATCATATCTTGCATGGTAATAGAAACTAAAAATAATTCCAATGCAAATCTCTACTCATAGATCTCATTTTTTAGTCTATTCTCATTAATTTCACATTTCCGTCAGGGTTATCACTATTAGCGACCCATAGGTCCCAAACCATTTTTAAACTTTTCCATGGTATATACCAAACTATTTCCATCACGCTTTTCATACGAAAGCTCAAAGTATAAAATTACTAAATTATACTTTTAAGAGTACCATATCATCCTCGTACATAAGAATATTCCAAACTCTATTTCTCAAAGTATAAAATTACTAAATTATACTTTTAAGAGTACCATATCATCCTCGTACATAAGAATATTCCAAACTCTGTTTTCATGCTGTTCACACCAATACCCTTCAAATTTCTTTCGATTTATTTTTGCTTCCATTTTACTAAAGTCGTTTCTATTTTTTTTCTCTATTTGTATAACCTTGTTTTGTGTATTGTTTGCACCAGCGAGCACTGACGGAGACTTGCTCCATTACCTAACTTGGGATATTAAGATCTAACATGTGATCAACGTAAATGACTTATGATATTGGTATTTAACTTGTGGTTTTATACCTAACTTGATATATTGGTACTTAACTTGTTATCAGGATAAGTTACTTATAATCTTGGTACTAAAATCGTGATATTTGTACCTAACTTGTGATCACCATAATGAATTATGATCTTAGTACGTATGATATTTGTACCTAATTTGTAACTAACATAAGTTATCTGTGATCTTGTTGCTTAACTTGTGATATTGGTGATTTTGATACTTAACTTGTGATTTCTGTACCTAGGGACCTAACCTAGGGACCTAACCTCTTCCTTGAAGACCCAGTATTGCTTGTCTATGTTGGCGGTGTACACTACTTTACTGAAAGCGAATAGTTCGCTACGTACCTTCGACGCTGGGGAAGGAAAGAAACTTATTTACCATTTCCAAAGGCCGGCGACGGAGGAAGCGTAGCAGGCATATTTTTCTTCTCGTACCATCTGAGATCAGAAAAAGAAAGTCCCGGTAGGGGTGATGAAAAAAAATCAGGGTCATATTCTTGTGCTATCAAGAAGAAGGAATTTCGGGACGGGAAGGACCTGGAATATCAGGATGCCTAAGAATAGAAGTAGCGATATGCCGATTTTACATCCCAGAGGGGCTATAATTGGAGATACCATTTTTTTTGGTACAGAAGTTCCTATATCAATGAAAAATGCCCTACCTTTGAGTGCGGTTTGAACTATTGATTTACGTAATTAGAAGTAACCAATTAGGTTTACGACGAAACCTAGAAATCGATCACTGTGGCGGCTTCGAATAGATCATATAGCAATTCCCTCACCCCGAAAATATAGAAAAAATAGGGGTTTGCAGATTTGGTGACCGAAACCTCCGTAATATTCCTCTCGGGTACAGATTTTGTCATCGGTGCCTTTAGAGCTCCCGACGGGTCTTCTCTATAAAGGACCCGAAATACCTTGCTTATGTATCATTGGGAAGTGCATTAACATAAATACGGCAGTAAGAAGAGGCAATACACAAGTGTGTAAACTATCAAAATGAGTCAAAGTGGATTGGCCGACACTAGTACTTCCACGCAATAATTCTACCAAAGGCGCTGTAACAATCATTAATAGGAATATAACAACTCTGAGACACCAAACTAATTCCCTAGGACTGCTATAACTCGCATGATATAGACCATGAAAAATATGAAGGTGAACCATAATGAGTCGGACATTTCATAAGTCCCATTCCCAGGAGAAGGAACACACATCAGTCGGAATGTCATCGCCTAACGTCAAACCTTAGAAGTAGGGCGAGTGACTTCAGTCGATAGTGCACGCAAATCAAGTAGCATGGGTAAAAGTACAGAATAGGGAAGGACAGCATGAAAAAAATTTCATGTTGAAAAAAATTCTATGTTAGCACTTTCAGCAATCCCAGAATGCGGGTGGCAGTGGGCTTGACAACGCCTCAATCCACTCTCTATCGTGACTCTCCCTACTTGGTCCCCAATTTCAATAAAACCTAGCTTCATAGAAGATTGACTGCGAACCTACCCTAGCAGCCGCCGATGGACAGTCGTCGGAGGAAACGGATAACCTCACGTGGAGTACTAAGATCAATATGAACATCATGTGCTGCCCCGTAATAAAACCAGTTGTTGCTGATACCTCCTTCTCGGTTCCTTCTTCTATAACCCAAGCTCGTTGAAGGAAGAGATAAGATTCTCGTTCCTTATATTTCTTCTTGGCTGCTTGGCCTGTAGTAGGTATCTAGTTCACTGCTTTAGGTATTAGGACGGAGATAGCCGGAGCTCGTCTGGTCACCTTCAACCCGAGAGCTTGACTAACTGTTGGCCCAATGCTCGTGGGCGATGAAGACTGACGACCCCCTGCGGCGGCTACTCATAAGAAGATGAAGGATTGAAAGAGGACTGATCACCCCACGGGTTCAAGTTTCGATCGATATTTGCGGAGTAAGATTCCCAAGATTCATGCCCAAGTTTTATTTGAATCAACAAAAATGGTCAATCAATCTATTTCTAATGATGAAACAAATAAGGAAATAATTGAGAAAAAAATCAAAATACAATCAACATTCTTTCTACTATAAAAAAGTTTTTTTTATAATAAAAATATTAGTCATAATGATTGATCCAATAACCGCTAGAGTGATGCAATATTGTAAGCGTAGCTATAATAACTATATCACTGCAGCAGCAGATGAAATAGCAGCGGACGCAGAGGAATCCTTGCTTGTCCCTTGCACTAGCTTTGATGACCTTTGCCTTACCCACAGAAAGCCTTCGGACAGATTTCCTTCCAATATTTTTAGCAAAGGCCCGGAGAGAAAGCATAGACTGATGCCTATCGGAAAGCTCAGTAGGGGCTGAGCTAGACAAGCAAGCAACTGTTAGCCCTCCAAAAAGCCCCTCCTCGGACGGATTCCTCCTTTTGCTCCTCAGCCTACGGGGTATTAGCAACCGTTTCCAGTTGTTGTTCCCCTCCCAAGGGCAGGTTCTTACGCGTTACTTACCCGTCCGCCACAGACTTCTTTCAAAAATATTCTCATTCAATGGCTAATCATCGGCTTGGTTCACTTTCTTTCTTTGCATGCCATCTATATATGCCAAGGAGCCACAATCTTACCATTCATTCAAGGCTGGAACTACTGAGCTGACTAAACCTCAATCTCTGACCGTAAGGCTACCTGACTTTATGGTATGAGACTGGTTCGAGAGAACACACAAATGAGCGGGGGCGAGGGATTAATTAGTGGACCTAAGGGGTCGTAATGTCGACCGCAACTGACATTGTTCCCACTTGAAGAAAATTAAGTAAAATATGAAGTGATCTAAGAACTGGAGAAGCTAGGAATAGAAAATTTAGGGTTGTTTAAAATGTCTATTTATTCTCTCAATGAACCGTCAATCTCTTTCAAAATTAATTTGTCCCTTGTGGAAAGTCATTCGGTCTTTTGTCATGATTTTTATATTATTACATATATTATATACATTAAAGTGGACAATATATATAGCTATAATGGTATTTAGAGGTTGGAAAAAAAAAAGTTGGAGGAATGATTTTCTCGATAACAGCATAAAATTTTGGGGTTTTATAAAATTTCTCCTAAAATAATTATAATTGAATAGTTTTCTAGTTTGTAAGATGCATGAGATTTTAACTAAGAGGTTTGAGTTAAATTCTCTCTATCCGCAATTATTATTATTTTATTTTTTTACTTTTGTTTCTTTATAAGTTTTATAGAACTGTAAATCCTAAATTAAAGAAATTTTGTCATTCCATTTTTTTTCCTGGTTTAGAACATTTTGTCATTCCATCAGACAGTTCGTTGAAGAGAACGTGTACAACCACGTTGCCAATATTGAGCACACGAGGACACTGTGGGATAAGCTGGAATCTTTGTATGAGAATAAGACCGGAGTAAATAAATTATTCCTGATCCGGATGATGATGGGTCTGCGGTACAAAGATAGGGCGTCTATTACGGATCACTTGAGTGAGTTCTAGGGCGTGGTTGACCAGCTATCCACGATGGGAGTCAAGTTCGACGATGAGGTTCAGGGACTATGGCTGTTATGTACATTGCCTGACTCTTGGGAAACCTTACTAGTGTTTATGATCGCTTTTGCTCCGGAAGGCGTGGTCAGTCTGGAGTTTGTCAAGAGTGGGGTACTGAATGAAGAGATGCGGAGACGTTCTCAGGGCATGTCACGCCCCAGTCCTAAAATACCGAGGGACTAGCCACGTGGCAATAGCCAGCTGCACAACTCCAATGGGCAAACCCAATTTAATATACCCGTTAGAGTGCACTTAAGCTATAATAAATATCAATGCAGTGTACACCATCTATCACAGAATAATTCTAAACTCATCCACCGAAAGAAACATAACTAAATATGATAGACTAATCAAGATAATAGATAAAAAGAAATATAGTCTATCAACAAGTCCAAATAAAAAGTGTCTCGGGGAACAACCCGATAATAAGTTAATACAATAATCTAAGAGTCAAGATATAGAATAACTGAAAGTAGAAATAACTGAGTATATAACAGAATACTCAAGAGAAATCCTCTGGCACAACCTCGTCTTCTGGTGCCAGTACTGCTCCAACATCAGCTCATGTTCCGTATACCTCGGGGTATTCCTCTTTTGCTGTACCTGGGGACATAATCCGGATCCAGATCCTCAGGGGACAAAGCAAGGTACAATAATAACTCAAGCCAAATAAAATACAGTAAATAAAAATAGATCCTCAGGGCAACGTATGTAACCAGCTATATGAAATGCAAGTGAGAGCATCACTAGTACTCGGGCTGAGACCACTACAAGCTCTGTGTCGGGGAGCCGGTAGCAGTAATATCACGTAATGGTTCAAGCTCTGGAACAGAGACTAAAGTACTGCAATAATAAATAAATATGTATGTAATCAACCTTTAGCCTGTATGTGTCTCCCCACCCAATGTAATCATACATCTCATGTCCACGATGTCTCATGTACATAAAATGTAAGATCATAACCTCTAGCTAGTACAGCGAGTCATAATAATATCTATGTATATGCAAGTCTTATGTCGCGAATCCTGTAAGCCTATACAGAATCACCATGAATAACTCATGAAAGATTCTGTCACATAAATAGTGTCAAGTGTCCTATGGTATGACGTATTAGGTAAAGCAAGCATAAAAATATATAGGATCGTGGTATCAACTCTCTAAGTGACGTTATACGACTCTGCATACGACGTCGATACCAGAATCATGTTCGGGCGCTAAGCAACATCTCACGGTCTTAAGTTGAACAGAAATAATACAAAGTATATATATATATATATATATATATATATATATATATATATATATATATATATATATGTGTGTGTGTGTGTGTGTGTAAACCCCCTCATCCAAAATTAGGCCTACTTTGCTTAGATAGTGAAATTAGGGCTAGTTTGAACCAATTAGAATTTAGAACACGGCATTTGATTTAACTGTACACTATTTTATCGCGTAGCGCACCTTACCGTTGCTTCGTTAATTTGAGCACTATACTAGCCCATGTCTTTCTACAAACTTTATACCCTTGTCTGAGACGTGCCCGCCTACCTTTCTGACCCATGTGTAATTTATAATGATGCTCTCTAGTGCTACATTTTAGTCGCACAATAAACGTCACGGACGTATTTGTATTAATTTTAAATAAATTCTAACTTGGTACCCTTGTGCGTCCCAATCAAAATTGGGGACACAATCTTGATCGTTTTGTGCAACTCAAATTTTATTAATATTCTATACTGTACCATCTACGTCCCTACACTTGTGTCCCACCAATTTTTTTTCCCAAGTACTCCTAATTAATTCTAAAACATCGTGCACGTCCGATTTAATTAATTAAATCCAATTTCTGCCTTTGTACAATTTTTCAATTGTTTGGGGGCTTTTATGCAAAAATGCATTGAGGTGTCCCCACCAGTGGAAAATTCATAAAGAAATCTATTTTTCCTTCACATGAATTTTTTCGTAATTTTTCGGGAGGCGCAACGCGCGCACATCGTCCCGTATTAAATCTATCATTGCATTTAAACAATGCAATTTGTAGCCTTCCCACATCCCCATATGAGCCCAAGGCCCAATCCCAAGATATAGAATCCAATGCCTCTTTCCAAGATGTTGACCAAGAATTAGGTCAAACATTCAACCCCCTTCACATATAAATATATTTTTCCTTTTAATCAAACCCAAAAACCAACTCCAAGTTATTCAGCCGACCTCCTCCCCAACTCCTGTACATCTCCCTCGACCTTACCGAGCACTCCGTCGGAGCCGGCAAGTCTGACCACCTTAACCCGCCTGTCAGACCAACTCGTCATCGAACCACCCTATCACCGGAGAACCTCGACTGAACCACCCAGCCACCTACTCCACCCGCTGATCCCCTCGACAGGCCGCCGTTCGTCTGCTTCCTCCACCGGATCTCTCTGCAACACCACCGTCACCCCCTCGACGTTCCCCATGAGATGCACCTCGGCCAGTTCTTCGTCGGAGGCAAACACCACCAGCATCACCATCGTCCCCGAATCCACTGGTCTTCTTCTTCTCCGGGAAACCACCACGAACTCCCCTACAGCTCCCCCTGGCCGGAACTCCTCCCCGCACCTCCGCCATTAACGCCGAGCCACCTCGTCGACCAGAACCGCCACCATCTCGACGACCTCTCCACCTCATCTCGCCATCTCCCCACCACCATTTCCATTCGACCCCGCTCGACTCTTCTCCGGCCACTTCCCCGGCCATTCACCCATCATCTCCCTCAGCCTCCCTCGACTCCCCCCACCACCAAAGAACACCACCTCTTCTCCAACTTCCTCTTCCTCGACAACACAGTCCCGCGGCCACCACCTGACTCGACCGAGCAGCCGCCCCTCGCCTGAACGACCGCCAGCAATCGCCACCACCACTAGCATTAGCACCCCGCTCCTCCCTCGACCTGAACTCCTCCCCGAGCCCCCTACTGCTCATCCTACCATCAACACAACCGTACGCCACCCAGGCCGACACCACCACGAACTCCCCTACAGCCCCCCTGGCCGGATCTCCTCTCCCCCTGGCCGGACTCCGGTCAGCAGGCCGGAATCACCATCTCCACAACCACAGCCATCATCATTAGCATCATCATCATTGCACCATCGTTCACATCTCCATCCTCGTCGTCGTCCTCGTCAAATACCATCGTCATCATCCCATCATCATAATCACCTCATCGTCACCTCACCATTCATTTATCATCATCATCACTGACGTCCTCACCATCATCGTCGTAATAGTCGCCACCATCGTCATCATCGTCGTCAACCTCACCGTCGTACTCGTGCACGTACTCCAAGGTATGAACCTGCCTGTCTTCTCCTTTTATGTATGTTCGTGTGTGCGCCAATAGGATATTTGTATTTCTGTACCACAGTTAGCATATAGCAGACCTTGAGTCGGTAAACCCAACTCGCGTTCGTACACGTACGCGTACGCGAATATTATTCAATCTGTATATATACGTATATTTAGTATATGTATATTTAGTTAATCTTTAGCATATTATTAATTGGTATATATATTTATGTACATATTTAATATATATATGTATTCCAATAGTTATGTAAATAAATTGCTGGTTATATTATTATATAAATATGAATATATATGTAAGTAAATGCTAATTAATAATTATGACTATATATATTTAGACTGTACGACCCTAGGACACCGTGGACTGTCCCGTACTTACCTTGACCATGTTGACCCTAAGCACTTGTGAATTTTCTGCCTTGCGTACATTAACGTACTGGCGTAGACACCTGTCAGTTGACTGACTGATTGTGTACAGTACTTAAAGACGCGACACCCGCGTAGTTCAACGCATAATTGATCATGTTAGATGACTAGTGTACCCCTAGTGTACCCCCTGAGTCCAGTATAAATATGGTTATGTATGTGCTAGTGTAATGACTAATAATTTTATTGTATTATATTTATGTGTACATAGGATATTGGATTTGTTCTGCGCAATTTCTGGAGCAGGTTATTGGTACATTGCAGCTTCATTGCCAGGCAAGTATACCTTGCCATTGTACTGTTATTTATATTCCATATGTTGCATGCATCTTTATTTTCTGTCTTTAGTTCATATATTTTAACTGTCATATAAAATGCGCGCGAATGTGTCATCGCGGTATATTTTTATTTATGTATTTGCATTGACCTTGTTTATGAGACTACCCCATTATCATGTAGCATCTTTAGGTTCATTGTCCGTGACACCGTTGTTACACGAGTTATGAGTCTTATATAGATCACGGACTGACGTGCAGGGTTTGGCCTCCTGTACGTGTGGGTCATGCGTTAGGAATAACTGTTGTTAGAAACTTTGCATGCTAGTAGACTTAGCAGTTATTAGAGGTCTAGGGACATAGCCTATTGTAGTACGGTGGTCCCATCCTTGTCCTTGTTTGGTTGCAGGATTGGGCTAGGGTACTAAGAATAGGCTATAAATCAAATTATGTCATGGATGTGACATGCTTAGAGCATGGGGTGGAGAGAACAACAAGTATCGCATTTGAGCTCCTTTGCACTTTTTTCCTGTGCGCCCGGATTCTCCACTGGAGATACGGGTGGTGATGACCACTATATATTATATTATTATCAGGCGGGCCTCCGGCGTTCGAAAGACGATGTGCCTTTGTAGGCCCCTGGATCCCCAAAAGGGAACCATGCCAAATCCCAGTTTTCAGCCAGATAGCTCACTTGTGGGGAAATTTGTTCTTAACTGCATTCACATAGATGGTTAGGCGACCATTGGATATTTATTTCAGTACTTTATTGGCATATGTTTTATGTATCTTGTTATGTCCCTCTGAGGACCTGGCCCCTTCCAGGTGTATATGTTCTTGAGTATTTGCAGAAGCGCAGATTTGGATGGTTATATATGCTTTGTGGATGTCTTCTCTTCGAGCCCGTGATTGCTAGCTGGTATACTTATATTGTGTTTGCTGTGGTGTACTTATATTGTAAATGCTCTTATGTTCGAGTTGGTAGTGGATTTGTTTCCACCCAACTATCATCCTTAGATACTTCTTATTGAGATCTAGTTCATAGATATTGGTTATTTATTTGTAATTGATTTTCGTGGATGAGATTTAGATTATACCCTGTTACTTGTAACATAGGTTTATACCACTTGTGGATTTGATATTCATATTACAGCGTATGTATGGGTTTGGTTTCCATATATTGGAGTTGCCATATCCATACGGCTGACATGCTTACGTGTCCTAGTCCTACGTATTTTTGGGACTGGAGCGTGATAATATATATATATATATATATATATATATATATATATATATATATATATATATATATAACTCAAGAGATTAATATAAAAGGAACTACTGCAGGTTTGGCAAGGTACACTTGCATGTGTTCTAAACTCCTTTAGTTACTCCTGTAAAAGTGAAATCTCCAGGTACACCTTCGGATGCTGAAACAAATATCACCATCTCTCTCAGAATACATGAAATAGCTAGGATTGACTACCCATAAGTCCAACTTGGACACAGGGACAGAATTAACAGTTTCTGGTCAAAGCGGGGTCCAATTGTGGCCCAATTCGCACCAAAAAATATGCTAGAGACAAAGTTCTCCAAATTTGTCAAACATAGTGTCTGCGAGTCCAAAACTATGAAAAGAATCCAACGGAATGTCCAGAACTGGATTTCGATAAGCCAGTCACGAAATCGCCCGTCAAGTGGAACCGTGGGGCCCACGAAAATGGAGTTTCGTCAACATTCTCAGAATTGAACCAAACTTGGGTCACAGGACCAGCGTAATGCTTTGAATCTGATGGCACAAATTTTGTTGCAAAATGACAAGCACACACAAAATTATAACGAGTGTCGAAACAGGCCGATATGTCACGACCCACACCCGAAATTTGGGCATGAGCCATGGGTACGTCTAGCCTACACAGCAGCATCGACGGTAGAATGTTGTCTAGGTCTCAATACTACTAACATAACTCACAAGATAACCTTTCAATGATCTCAACTCCATAAGGAGGACAATGAATAATGCATTGATCAACAATTCATAAGATACTGAATCACAATAACTATAGGAAGATAATGACACGATAAGATATAAAAAGATAAGGAAGTACCGATATAGGTCAAGAACAACAACCCAAATACAACAATAATCTAGAGTCTAACTATCCCAACATAAATAGTCTCAACAATAATACAATCCAAGTCTCAAGTTTAGAACAATAAATACAGAGATATCTAGACCAAGAAGTTGTCTCAACGACTGCGGGTGGTGTCTCTTCTAAGGAGAGTGACTCCTCTAGAATCTCTGGTATGTAGTCTCCCTCTACTCCTGGGCCATAGTGAGTAGGACAGAAGTTCTCAAGGTCCTCTAAAAATTTTTATCTAGTCAGGATTGAAGCAAAGCAAAAGCACTAGCAGCAGTTTTATTTATATTGACAAAGACTATAAGACAGTGTAAGGAAATACAAGATAAAGAAATAATAGAAATAAGGAATACTGGAGATATGTAAACAGCAATAGTACTAACTAGCAATGAACTAGAAATGAGTGAACTAAAAATAAAGAATAGAAATTCAAGCTAAGTGTTATAAAATATCAGTTTACTATGTGATCGACTTGGTACTAGATCAGGCTTATTATATATGATTGGCTATGATACATGTGAGGTTAGGCTAACCATCTGGTTAGCTATGATGCGAGAAATAGTCAGGCTAATCATATATAACAGTCTATGAGGCATGTAAATGGTCAGGCTACATCCTACGTGATATGTGGGGTGAGCTATAATGCATGTAAAGTGGGGTATGATCACATATTCTTGATAATATTTCCCCGTCCCCAGCTAGTACGATGGATTTCAATTATGACTCCTCATGACAGGTATCTATGATACTATCCCGTGTATCCACAGTGTCAGAATCAAGTATACTCTACAACTAGAATCATAAAAATAATTAACATAATAAAAACTGTCAGAGAATGTACTTGCATGTGGTCCTGAGCAAGGAATGAGGATCGATGTCCAAGATGGAATCACAGAGACCTATATATGGTATGTTGCATCAATACAAGGTTCAGAAATAAAAATAAGTTTAATTGATACAATTCTAGGTCACAAGGTCATTTCTAAGTCAAACCGACTAATTCTAGGTCGTAAGAGTCTAACACTAGGATACTAGGTCGATACGCTATGAAACTAAGCTATACTAATTAATCTAGGATACTATAAGACACACAAAATGCTATATCCTAAGTTACGCAAGTTTTAAATATAAAAATAGTAGTTTATATATATTAACAAGTCAATACACTATATATTATAACAAATTGATAAAATTAGGATACCTTGGCCTTGCACCAATGCGTATCTCACTACCTACACACCCATCTCGATACTCAAGCCCAATACCTTGAGTATCGACTCATTACCTTGATATTCCAAGGTAAATCAATCCTTATCAAATATAGCTAATACATATATACAATTATTTATATACTAATCTCTAAACTAACTAAACTAACATATAGTTAATATAGCTAACTGTTAGCATATACCTATTAGTACATGGATACTAATAGCTATTACTCAACCCCAGTAACATAGCATATATATATCTATATATATTAGTATCTATATCGAACTATCTATATACTAAACAAGTAACCAATAAACCATTACCTTAACTAACACTAGTACATATATAAACATAAGAAGCAACATAAAGAATATATGATACCCACATAAGAACCAAACTGACACCAAGTATCCAATATCTGAAACTAAAACTGAAATATGCAGATAGGCAACATAATAACCAACTGACACCAAGTATCCCACTACCTAACTAATATACTAGATGAACTTGCTACGGTTGAAGTGGTTGCTGCACGAGCCCTTGCTCAGCACAACTGCACTATGCACACATTGCTGCACTTTGCATAATGTATTACAGCATGCTGTTGCTGCTGTCGAGCTCCTTGCTCTGGCTTCTCACTGTACAACAGTGACTCCCAATGTTGATTTCCTGTGTACAGGAAACTACACTGCACCCTCTCCCTTTGCTGACTGAAACTGCATCCCCCATTGTACGAGCACGTTGCAACTGAATCTTCCCTGCTACTGAAAATAAATTCTCCCTGCAGTTGGTCACTACCCGAGGCTAGCTGATACCACACCTGCTGTAGTGACTGCTACTGCAACCGCCTTCCTCTGTACTTCTCACTCGAGCAGTTGGTCACCCCGAGTTCCCCTTACTGCCATATGCAGTAGCTCTTTCGAACACACACACAAGCTCACATATACATAGCACACACACACACTCGACTGACACACACAGGTATCAGGAACTCACTGATACACAAACTTAACTCATATATAGCTAACCAGCACTCACCCACCATGAAGACACAGTTCACTAAAAACCCGAGCCTCTAACTACCTACAAGTCCAAATAAAAAATCTACAGACTTTGGGAACTGACCCATTCCCCCCGAACAGAACACAGGGGCTTCGAGTTCCTATCTATGAGCTGATACTTAGTATCAGTACAAGATAACTGATTTAATGAGCCATTCGCAGTTTCACATTCTAAACTTGTTCATACTTTCACATGCATGGCTTAATCTTTGAGACAATGGCAGGATCAACCAGGTAGTACCATCAAACAAACTGTAACTGATCCCTCCATCATTCACACTCTCAATACACAGTGGAAACTGATACACTACCCGACTAAACAGTGACTGATGACTGGGGAACCCGACTCCCCGATGTCAGTCCCACACCATGATATATCTACATATATACATCAATACATACACGTACATATATACACACATTCATATATATATATATATATATATATATATATATATATATATATATATATATATATATATATATATATATATATCAAAAATGCATAAGTATAGACCATATAAATAGGTATGCTTCCTATTAAATATTTTATCAAGCACCTAGTGTGCAAAATCTGGGATACTCTACGAATCATCATGCATAAACCCCAAATAACAACTAAACATCTACGTATACTATATATATATATATATATATATATATATATATATATATATATATATATATATATATATATATATATATATATATATATATATATATATATATATATAATTAGTTGATATAAAAATTAGGGGAAAAATACATTATTGGATCACAAAAACCCAAACTACAAACAAATCTCATAAAGAAAACACTATGGAACCCAATAGAACTAATTCTCTCTCCTTTAGGGTGTTCTTAAAATATGGGTAGGCTTCTAATGGCCAAACAAAATAATTAAAACATAATTAAAAGAGTGTTTCCAGATTTTTACCTATTGGGATATGGATTTCCAATGTAGCTTTTTCTTCTCCAAGACTCCTTGTGCTCAAGCTTCTAGGTCTCTTTTAAAGAGGGAAGAATGAGGGATTTGAGGCTTAGAAATATAAAATTTGTGGAGGAAAAGAAGGGTTTTCTTGAGGGCTATTTCTAGGATTTCTTCATGAATGATGAGTGGCTTTGAGGGAGGCTCCCTCTAAATATATTGGGCCGGCCATAGAGTAGGGTTAGGGTTTGGTGGATGCATAATATCTCTTTTGCCCTCCATGGCTTATCATGAAGAGCCATTTAATTAAGGGGTTTAGTTTCATGTGAGGAATTTAAATAGAATCTAATTAATAGCATAGGAATTTGTCTAGTGGGTTAAATGTCAAGTCTAAGCAAGGTCCATGGTCATACCAAGTCTAGTCCGCTAACTCATGTTATTAATGAATACAATATAATATATATATTACCTATCATGCAATTATTAACACAATAATATAAATATGGTAAATAACCAAAAAGCCCCTACTCTAGAAATGTGGTAGTGACAAGTCTACCCTCCTAAAAAAAAAATTGTCCTCGAAATTGAATTAAACTAGGCACAATAATACAATCAGACAATAAGAACTATACCTCAAGGCTCGAAGAGATACGGGTACTGCTCACGCATTTCGTCCTCCCTCTCCCAGGTTGACTCTCCTGGTGAGTGATGTCTCCATACAACACGAACCAAAGAAATAGTCTGGTTCTGTAATACCTTCTTTCTGCGATCCAAGATCTCTACGGGTTGCTCAGGATAGCTGAGAGTTAGACCAACCTCGATCTCCGAGTGATCTAGTACGTGACTAGGATCTGCCACCTACTATCTCAGCTGCGACACATGGAACACATTATTTACTCCCTCTAGTGCAGGCGACAAGTCTAGTCTATAGGCCACTACACCGACCCTCATAAGAATATTGAAAGGTCCGATATACCATGGACTAAGCTTCCCACCTCCATCAAAGCGAATCATGCCCCGTGTCGGAGAAATTCGTAAGAACACCAGATCGCCAACCTAGAACAAAACAGTCAACACATAATCTAAAATAAAATAATTATAAGCAAAATAACAAAACCTATACCTCAAACTCCAGGGGTCTACGGTGGCTATCGGCCCAATGACGTTGTCTGTCCTGCGCCACTTGAAGTCTGTCTCTGATGAGTTTCACCTTTTTCGCTGCATCCACGACCATCTCTGGTCCTAATAAGGCTCTCTCTCCGACATTATCCCAAGATAATGGTGTGCGACACCTCCGTCCATATAGAGCCTCGAATGGTGATATCTCAATGCTGGCCTGGTAGATGTTATTGTAAGCAAACTCTACCAGGTGTAGATGATCCTCCCAAGAACCTTCGAGATCTAGAACATAAGTGCATAGCATATCCTCGATAGTCTGAATAGTCCTTTCAGACTGCTCGTCTGTCTGGGGGTGATATGCGGTACTGAACTTGAGCTGAGTGCCCAAGCTAGCCTGCAAACTTCTCCAGAAGTGGAAAGTGAAACGACTATCCCGATCCAAGACGATGCTCACAGGAACCCCATGTAGTCTGACAATCTGCCGCACGTATATCTCTGCGATCTTCTCCTTCGATGTACCTACTTTGAATGGTAGTGGGTTGATTTGGTCAACCTATCCATGATGACCCAAATCGGGTCCTTTTCTCCTAGAGAACACGAAAGTCTTGAAATGAAATCCATAGTCACGTGCTCCCACTTCCACTCTGGGATGGGTAAAGGCTAAAGCAATCCAACTGGCCTCTGTCGATCCGCTTTTACCTGCTGGCACATTAAATACCGGGATACAAAGCGTGCTACCTCAAATTCATACCATACCACCATACATGCTCCCTCAGGTCTCGATACATCTTCTTGGCACCTGGATGCATCGAGTACTGAGAGCAATGTGCCTCCTGCAAAACTTTCTTGTGCAGCTCCTCGCTCGGCACACATATCCTAGTACCGTGCCGTAAAGACCCATCATCAGCAATAGTGAAGTCTTCTAATAATCATGTCCGAACCTGTGACCTGATACTCCTCAGAGGCTCATCATCATACTGCGTAACTCTGATTCTGTCCATCAGCCCAGACTGTATCTGCAATCCCCACATCTGAATCTCAATACCTGGACCAGCACCTCAATTTCCAAGATCTCCAGATCAGCCAACAAATATCTACCTGTCGTCAAGTACATAGCCATCGGATACCTGATCAAGGCATTGGCAACTATGTTAGCCTTTCCTGGGTGGTACTGCAATAAAATATTGAAGTCTTTCATCAACTCCAACCACCTCCTCTGCCTCATGTTCAGCTCTTTCTGTGTAAATACGTACTTCAAGCTCTTATGGTCTGTAAAGATCTCCACACGCTCTCCGTACAGATAGTGTTTCCACAGCTTTAAAGCAAAGATAACCGCTGCCAACTCCAAATCGTGGGTGGGGTATTTCTTTTCATGGGGTGTAATTATCTGGAAGCATAGGCAATCACCTTCTCGTGCTGCTGAAGAACGTAACCCAAACTATTTCCTGAAGCATCACTGTAGATAGTGAATCCACCTGTCCCCGATGGCAACGTCAATACTAGGGCTGTCGTCTATCTCTTCTTCAGCTCATCAAATGCAGCCTGAATATCCTCCATCCAGACAAAATCTATATTTTTCCTGGTTAGCCTAGTCATCGGCTCTGCAATCCTGGAGAAGTCTTGTACAAACCTCCTGTAGTATCCTGCTAGCCCGAAAAAACTTCTAATCTCAGCTACTGAACTGGAATTAGCCCACGACTCCACCGCCTCGATCTTCTTTGGGTTAACTGAGATTTCGTCACCCATCACCATATGCCCAAGGAATTTAACCTTGTCAAGGAAGAACTCATACTTTGAAAGCTTTTCGTAGAGCTCCTCTTTCCTGAGAGTCTCCAACACCATCCTTAAGTGCTCTTCATGCTCCTCTAGGGTCTTCGTATACACAAGAATATCATCGATGAACACCACTACGAACTTGTCAAGGTACTGGTGGAACACCTTGTTCATTAAGTTTATGAATACTGTCGGTGCATTGGTTAAACCAAACGGTATTACGATGAACTCAAACTGGCCATATCTGGTCCAAAAAGCTGTCTTCGGAATGTCTTCTCTCTTCACCTTCACCTAGTGGTAGCCTGACCTCAAGTCTATCTTCGAAAACACCTTCGCTCTGCTCAACTGATCGAAGAGGTCATCTATCCTCAGCAGCGGATATTTGTTCTTGATGGTGAGGTTGTTCAGAGCTCTATAATCGATACACATGCGTATCATCCCATCCTTCTTTGGTACGAACAATACCAGAGCTTCCCATTGTGATGAACTAGATTTGATGAAGCCTTTGTCCTGCAACTCCTTAACTTGCTTCTTCAGTTCTGCCAGTTCGCTGTTGGTGACTCTATAGACGTGTTGTGAAATAGGCTCCGCTTCTGGCACCAAGTCTATAGAGAATTCGACATCTTTGTCTGGCACAAACTTGGCAACTCCTCTGGAAAGACATCCAGAAACTCTGCTATCAGAGGATGTGGCAACTCCTTTTCTTCCATCTTGGCTCCGTAAAAAGTGCCCCTGCTCTGCTCTGCTGCTCCTCTGGAGACCTTGAACTCCGGCTCTCCTGGGGGTCAAAATATCACTCTACCTCCACGACAATATTTAGTAGCATAGTGACTACTCAACCAGTCCATTTCGAGTACAATATTATATCCCGGAAGTGGCATGACGAGTAAGCACATGCTCAAATCTCGGCCTCCTAATGATACTCTTCGGTCCTTGTAATAATCACTAACTAGGATAATTCCTCCGCCAGTCATGATGTTGCAAGTCATATCTAATGGTTCCGCCTCTAAACGATGCTTAAGAGCATATGATACAGACAGGAAACTATGGGAAGTGCCATAATCGAATAATGCAAGTGCTGGAATAGAGTCGAGAAAAACTGAACCTGAAATCACATCTCCTGCTGGCTCGGCCTCCTCGATCGTCATGGCATATGCTCGTCCCTGGGGTGCACCTCTCTGCTACTGTTGGTTCTGAGCAAACCTCTGCTGCTGTGGTGGAAGTGGAGGTCCCCTCTGCTGGCCTCATAGTACAGTAAGTACTCTGGCAGGTCCCCTCTGAGCGGCCGCTCCACCCTGACCTGGACGAGTCCGAATAGATGGACAGTCCCTAAATTAATGTACTGATGATCCACAAGACAAACACGTACCCAGCCTCTTCCTGCAGATGTCCCTCGTGTGTCCTGCCTTCCCGCAGTACGCATACTAGACAGCGGGCTGAGTCTGCCTCTGAGGCAGCTACTGCTAGGTGTGTCCTCGAGCTGGGGCCTGGTGCTGCTGATGCTGATACGGTCTCAGTTGCTGCTGAAAGTGGGGACGCTTGGCAGGTCCCGTGCTACCACTCGCTCCTCCAGAAATATCGCGTCCTCTCTTGGGCCTGAGGTCCAAGTCATCATCAGCAATCTGGGCATCCATCTGAATACCCTCGAAGATAGCAGTACGACATCCAGAAGTGCGAGACTTGATCTCTCTTGTCAGCCCCTTTCTGAACTGCCGGGCTCGATCTCCTGGTCCCGAATCATCGACGGTGCAAAATAACTCAAACAAAAAAACTCCGCGGCGTACTCGTCGACCGACATGCTTCCTTGGACCAAGTCATGAAACTGACTCTCCAATGCTCCTAGGGCCACGTCGGAAAAGAACTTCTCCTTGAAAATCTCCTTGAAAGCCTCCTAAGTAAGTCCTCCAACAGTAAGTCTCAGCTCCGTACGATACCTTGTCAGCGCGATGTCGAACATCTGGCTGTCGGAGGCCTCGATTTACAAGCTCTCCGAAATCTGCGCCAAGCGCAAGGTCCTCTCTATATCCTCCAGCCAGTCGTCGGCGTAGAGTATCCCCTCGATGCCCTTGAACTCCCGAGGCAACATCCTCTTGAAGTCCACTATAGTACCTGGCCTTTGGTGCTGCTGGCCAGGGTGCTGCTATGCGAATCTCTTCACAGCCTGGAGAGCCACCTGATAAGCATTCACCATGCTCTCTCTCATCATCTCCGTCTGTACTTGGTGCGCCTCTGCCTGCACCCTTTTAGCCTCAGCCTGGACTCTTTGAGCCTCCGCTGACTTCCTCTGAGCATCTACCATGCCCTGGATCAGCGCGAACATCTGTGCCTCGTCAACCTCCGGGAAACAAAGTTGGTGGTGGTGGTGGAAGGTGCTCAGTAACAGCCGGGACAACCCTCTGAACAGGTGGGAAAGGAGGACCCATAAAAACTACAAATACTCCCACATGAACAGAAGAGGTAGGAGGAACTCCAGCTGTCTGTCCGTCAGGTCGAGAGGTGGCAGACCTCTCTGAAGCTGTGGGTCCCAATCTCAATGACCTAGTCTTTAGCGGCATCTTAAGGACAGACCAAAAAGAATCAATTAAGGGAACAGATACAATAGTCAAGAAAGGACAAAAAATTTTAAAGGAAGCAATTATTCAGAAATAACATTATAAAGATCAGAAATTTACTAGTTATGATTGAGCATACTCTCATCCTAGAACCTATTTCCTGAAGCAGGCTCGTAGCAATACTCTAAGTGAGCACTACTATGACATCGCTCAAATTGCGAATATAGACCTACATGGGCCTTCACTAAAATGTGTCACGACCCAAACCCGGAATTTGGGCATGAGCCGTGGGTACGTCCAGCCTATGCCGCAGCATCGGCGGTAGAACGCTGTCTAGGTCTCAATACTACTAAACATAACTCACAAGATAATCTTTCAATGATCTCAACTCCATAAGGAGGACAATGAATAATACATTGATCAATAATTCATAAGATACTCAATCACAATAACTATAGGAAGATAATTGCATGATAAGATATAAAAAGATAAGGAAGTACCGACATAAGTCAAGCACAACAACCTAAATACAACAATAATCTAGAATCTAGCTATCCCAACATAAATAGTCTCAACAATAAAACAATCCAAGTCTCAAGTTTAGCACAATAAATATAGAGATATGTAGACCAAGAAGCTGTCTAAACGACTGCATGTGGTGTCTCTTCTAAGGAGAGTGACTACTCTAGAATCTCCGGTATGTAGTCTCACTCTACTCCTGGGCCATAGTGAGTAGGACAGAAGTTCTTAAGGTCCTCTAAAAAATGTTATCCAGTCAGGATTGGAGCAAAGCACAAGCACTAAACAGCAGTTTCATTTATATTGACAAAGACTATAAGGCAGTGTAAGGAAATACAAGATGAAAAAAATACTAGAAATAAGGAATATTGGAGATATGTAAACAACAATAGTACTAACTAGCAATGAACAGATATATGTGAAATGCTAGAAATGAGTGAACTGGAAATAAAGAATAGAAATTTTAGCTAAGTGTTATGAAATATCAGTTTACTATGTGATCGGCTTGGGACTAGATCAGGCTTATTATATATGATTGGCTATGATACATGTGAGGTTAGGCTAACCATCTGGTTAGCTATGATGCGAGAAATAGTCAGGCTAATCATATATAACAGTCTATGAGGCATGTAAATGGTCAGGCTACATCCTACGTGATATGTGGGGTGAGCTATAATGCATGTAAAGTGGGGTATGATCACATATTCTTGATAATATTTCCCCGTCCCCAGCTAGTACGATGGATTTCAATTATGACTCCTCATGACAGGTATCTATGATACTATCCCGTGTATCCACAGTGTCAGAATCAAGTATACTCTACAACTAGAATCATAGAAATAATTAAAATAATAAAAATTGTCAGAGAATGTACTCGCCTGTGGTCCTGAGCAAGGAATGAGGATCGATGTCCAAAATGGAATCACAGAGACCTATATATGGTATGTTGCATCAATACAAGGTTCAGAAATAAAAATAAGTTTAATTGATGCAATTCTAGGTTACAAGGTCATTTCTAAGTCAAATCGACTAATTCTAGGTCGTAAGAGTCTAACACTATGATACTAGGTTGATACGCTATGAAACTAAGCTATACTAATTAAACTAGGATACTATATGACACACAAAATACCATATCCTAAGTTACGCAAGTTTTAAAAATGAAAATAGTAGTTTATATATTAATAAATCAATAAACTATATATTATAACAAATTAATGAAATTAGGATACCTTGGCCTTGCACCAATGCGTATCTCACTACCTACACATCCATCGCGATACTCAAGCCCAATACCTTGAGTATCAACTCATTACCTTGATATTCCAAGATAATTCAATCCTTATCAAATATAGCTAATAAATATATACAATTACTTATATACTAATCTCTATACTAACTAAACTAACATATAGTTAATATAGCTAACTATTAGCATATACCTATTAGTACATGGATACTAATAACTATTACTCAACCCCACTAACATAGCATATATATATATATATATATATATATATATATATATATATATATATATATATATATATATATATATATATATATATATACTAAACAAGTAACCAATAAACCATTACCTTAACTAACACTAGTACACATATAAACTTAGGAAGCAACATAAAGAATATTTGATACCCACATAATAACCAAACTGACACCAAGTATGCAATATCTGAAGCTGAAACTGAAATATGCATATAGGCAACATAATAACCAGCTGACACCAAGTATCCCACTACCTAACTAATACACTAGATGAACTTGCTATGGTTGAAGTGGTTGTTGCACGAGCCCTTGCTCAGTGCAACTGCACTATGCACACATTGCTACACTTTACAGAATATATTGCAGCTTGTTGCTGTTGCTGTCGAGCTCCTTGCTGTGGCTGCTCACTGCACAGCAGTGACTCCCAATGTTGATTTTCTGTGTACAGGAAACTATACTGCACCCTCTCCCTATGCTGACTGAAATTGCATCACCCATTGTACGACCACGCTGCAACTTATGCTTTCCTGCTGCTGAAAACAAATTCTCCCACAGTTGGTCACTGCCCGAGATTGGCTGATACCATACTTGCTGCAGTGACTGCTAATGCAATTGCCTTCCTCTGCACTGCTCACTCGAGCAGTTGGTCACCCCGAGTTGCCCTTGCTGCCATATGCAATAGTTTTTTTGCACACACACAAGCTCACATACACATAGAACACACACACACACACTCGACTGATGTAAACCCTCTCACCCAAAAATAGGTATCTTGTGTGTATTTTGTATTTCTTATATTTGTTTTAGATTATTTTTTAAATCAATTAAAATCCAATAATTTTATTAGGATATTGGTCACCCCGAGTTGCCCTTGCTGCCATGTGCAATAGTTTTTTCGCACACACACAAGCTCACATACACATAGAACACACACACACACACTCGACTGATGTAAACCCTCTCACCCAAAAATAGGTATCTTGTGTGTATTTTATATTTCTTGTATTTGTTTTAGATTATTTTTTAAATCAATTAAAATTCAATAATTTTATTAGGATACTTCATCGTGGTTTGGACATTGATGATATAGGATAGCCCCTAAAATCTGTATCACCCATCATAGGAAGTTGCCTACACAGGAGACACTACCTGTAGGATCTTTTTGTGGCACAAAAATTTGACCATTTGGCATTAGTATGACATTAGTGTAACGACCATAGATTCTGTGTTAAATAATAGATATTATATATATATAATTTATTTGTGGTTATTTTTCAATCTCAACTTCCTACAATTAGCATCTCATAATTCTCCATGTCAAATTGGACAATTTTTCTTTTTTTGTAAGATTTCATATTATTTACTATTATCCTATTTTGTTGGATATCCATTTAGTTATTTACTTAGTTAATTAGATAATGTAGTTATTTGATTTATTATAACTAGATAAATATCTAATTATTAATTACAAATTTTAGATAAAATATTTTGGGTGTAGTATTTTATTAAAGCTTTACAAAGTAAAATTTTTTAGAATTTATTTTGTGTGCAAAATATTATTTTTGGATTTTTTACAACCTCATCTATATATGTAAATATATATTTAATAAATATATAGATAATAATAACAACAACAACAATAAAAATAATAATAATAATAATAATAATAATAATAATAATAATAATAATAACAATAACAATAAAAAGAAAAGAAAAACAAAAGGAAAAGAAAAGAAAAACAAAACAAAAACTACTTAAACCCCTAATCTAAAACCTAACTTAAATTCCTATTACTAACTAATCTACCCCACAACAAAACCTATGACCCCTCCCCCTTCAGCCGCAGACTTCCCCCCCCCCATCCCTCTCTCTCTCTCTCTCTCTCTCTCTCTCTCCCCCCCCCCTCTCTCTCTCTCTCTCTCTCTCTCTCTCTCTCTCTCTCTATATATATATATATATATATATATATATAAAAACTCAAACCCTACCCCTACCCCAGCCCTCGCGGCCATGCCTCAGCCCAGCGCCAACCTCCCCCCCCCCCGACGCTGGCGACCCCCGCAGCAGCAGCCGCGGGCCGGCCGCGTGCACGCATGTGCAGCAGCCCCGATGCCCCATCTTCACGGTAACGTATCTCTCTCATCCTTTTCTCGAGCAGTTTATCTGTATACATTCACAACCTAACCCTCTAGGATTCACTCCAAGCGGGACGAGTTTTTGTGCCCTGGATTGGTCAAAAAATCGACCGAAAGTTGGCCGAAAAACTGACCAAGAACAGTCCAGAAATTTGACCCAAAATCCCATGTTCATGCCTAATTTGCCGCCAACCTGTTTAATATTTTTAAATCTAATTGAAAGATTTTCTTCTCAATATAACTGAGAATTTAACTGTTCTTTTAGTTTTTTTAAATTTGTTTTATCTGTTAAATTATTCGACCTCCAAAACGACCAAAAATTTATTATTTTTAAAACTAAAATTTTATGATACGGAGTGCGTCCCACCAAACGGGACCGCCTCATCGCGTACCAATTGCACCAAAAGACGCATATGATATATCCTGACGTGTGGGCTTTCACGGAAGTTGATTCGGACGTGTGTGCGCGTCGGAATCAACCAGTATTTGTAAAAAATCTCCATATCGTGAATTTTGTAAACCACCACCATACTTTGTGTACGCTCGTCGGAATATGACGAAACTTGCGCCATTGGATTCGTGTTATCATGCTGGTCTTGTGACCCAAGTTTTACGCAATTCTGAGATAGTTGACCGAGCCGCCTATTCGTGGGCCCCACGGATTGACTTTAAGGGTAAATTTGTGATCGGCTCACCAGAATCCAAAATTGAACATACCGTTGAGTTCGTGTCACTACCCCATTTTTAGAGCCGGATATTTTTCTTATTTTTATTTTAATTTGGTTAATTGTGTAATTATCATAAATATTTGTATTAATATTTAATTGTTGGTTGTATTTTTTTTTATTAGTTATTTTAGTGTTTTGGCTAGCCTTGACCCATGTCAGACCCAACCAATACCCTTGTTAGACTTATTTATTGGCTTAGAATAGTTATTTATATTTTTATTAGTTAGTTAGAGTGATTAGGGATTTATTAGAGTGCATTTGGAACCCCAAACCTAAACCCCAATTAGGATGACTTGATTTAGAGGGCATTTTAGTCATTTTGTTTAACTCAACCCTAACCCTTAATCCCCCCTGGACGAACCAGCAGCTTCCCCTCCCATTCATTTCCTTTCTTCACTTCTTCTTCTTCTTCTTCTTCATCACTCTCCACTCCTTTCTTCTTCCAAATTTCTCATTACAAGTTTTTTCATTTTTCTTCTCTTTCTTCATCTATTTTCTCTCATAAATGCAAACCCTAACCCTTTGTTTTTCCCTAACCTAGGTGTGTAGAGCTTAGATTTAGTGTTGGAGCTTGGGTTGGAAGCTTGGAAGCTTGGTGTGGTGAATTTGGAGCTTTTTGGAGACTTTGGCTTGGATTCCAACTCCCAAGAGGTAAACCCTAATTTTTCTCCTTGTAATTACTCTAATATGGTGTAATTAGTAGTTTAGAACCTTTCTAGACCTTAGGGCTACCCGTGGGAGAAAGTTGGAGCTTGTTTGGATGTGTTTGGAGACTTTGGCATAGGGTTTTGTGTCAATTTTTGGTGTTGCTCTAGGTTAGACGGACCTAGATAGACGTGCTTGGGTGTCTTGAGGATAAGTACGGATCCTCGTTCAATTTTTGTGTCAATTTTTGGTGTTTCAAAACAATATTTCATTTTCATTATATGTCTGTTTTTATTTCGAGGACAAAATATTCTAAGGAGGGTAGATTGTAAACTCCCTCGACCAGATTTCAGTAATTTAGGATTAATTTTAGCTAATTAGAATTTCTGTAACTTTTTAAAAATTATTTTGTTTACATATCCTATTGATTGTGCACCTGTACTTCACATAATTAATTAGAGCATTACACTAGCTATAATTCCCAAACAAAATTCACCTACCTGCCCTAGACTTATTAAACTAATTTCCTGATTTTTGTGCAACTCCCAGATGCTTAATTTTGAGCTTCGTTTGAGACGCACAAGTATCGTTACAAAAGTTTGTATTTAATTCCTATTTTATTTCTTGCTCTTTAACCATCTCTGTACCCCTAGAGATTAAGGACCAACAGGCACCTGTTTTATCCAGACAAAAATACGTTAATATTCTACTTTAAATATACTACAATTAGTATATTGGCACCGTAGTAAAATTATGGCCCTACCTGCCTCTAAATAATTATAGAACACCGTGCGTAGTATTTATTAAATAATAAATACGAAGACCCGTATCACCAAGAAACCAGGCCCTACCCCTGCCCAGAATCACCCCCACCCCCTCAGGACCCTCCTACAGCTTTTCCCTCTCAATTTTGAGCATTTTAGTATTTTCTGGGAACAGGGTAATTTATCAGACAAATTGCGTAATTACGCAAAATACCTATTTTAGGACCTAATTGCAATTTATGAAATTTCAGGGGTTTTTATGCAAATTTCTAGTGTGAGGTGGCATCACCTCATTGGCTGGTGAATGTGGACCGCACACGTGTCATGTGGGACCCACATAAATATCCAAATGGCTGCATAAAAATCTAAAAACCTAAAATACCCAAAACACCCCTAAACTTCCCCCTATTTACTAACCTTGCCACTCCCCCTAAATCTATAAAACCCGACCCCCTCCCCACTTCCAACCCTCACACCACCCAACTTCGGTCACCCCCTCCGACCAACTTCCGCCGACAGCCTCGCCCTTACCCCACCTCCCCTCCGGCCAAGCCTCACTCCCTCCGGCCACCGCCTCCGCCGCCTACGGCTGCCACAGACCCAACTCCACCAACACCCACAGCCACCACCACCCGAACCACTTCCACCACCGCCTCCGGCCGTCGTCGACCACCGCCACCACCCCCAAACGCCTCGCCGCCACCTCCTCCACCGTTCCGACCAACCCCCTGCCACCCCCGACCACCACAGCCGCCGCCATCACCTCCACAGCGCCCCGACCCCTCTCCCCGACTACACCACCACCCCCATCCCGATCGCCTGTCACGACCCACACCCGGTTTAGGGGCACGAGTGCGTGGGTACGTCCAGCCTACGCCGCAGCATCGGCGGTAGAACGCTGTCTAGGTCGAGTACTATCTAACAATCTCACGCTAGTATCCAACTCCATAAGGAGATTCGGATAATACTATAAAAATATTTACAACATACTCAATCACAACTACAGCACGATAGGAATTTGAAGAAATGAAAGAATACAACACAAATCTAATGACAACATAATCATACCTGCAATCATTAACTTCCAATCTCCAAGAGTGTCGGAACCAGTCTACTAAGGTCACAGTCTGGAAAAATATTTTCCAGTCAGGAAGGAGCAAAGTACATCTCTAAATAGCAGTTCTATATAAATGACATAAACTATGTAGCAGTTCTAGATGGAAATATACCAGATGCATGTATAGGTACGAGAAATGTACAATGAGAGAAATACTGGAAATACTATAAGTAAATGCAGGAAAAGAACAATATGTCACTGAGCAAGAATCCTATGACTAAGTGTGTGAGTACTAGCTTTAACATGTGATCGGCTTGGGATCTTGATCAGGATGGTTACATGTGATTAGCTATGATTCACGAAGGTCAGGCTAACCGTTGGTTAGCTATGAGGCATGTAGAGGTTAGGCTAATCACACGTAACAGCTATGAGGCACTGAGATGGTCAGGCCGCACCCGACGTGAGACGTGGGGTGAGCTATGATGCATGAAAAGTTGGGTATGATCACATATCTATACTAAAATACTCCCCACCCCCGACTGGTATAGTAGATCCAATCATGGTACGCTATGGCACAGGATTTCCTAGGGACGTAGCAAGTCTCCCCGAAAATCAGTGTCTGTACATGCACAAGATAACAAGGAAACAAGTCTTGTACAAGCTACACCATGAATAAGGAATAACATCTCATGACGAGATCCGTGTATACCAATCCGTGTAACCAATGTGTCAAGAACATGGATATTTACACTAGATACAGTGAACATAGGAGATATCATAAATTAGAAACTAATCAGAGAATGTACTCGCCTTTGGTCCTTAGCTGGTGAATACCGAGGTCCTGTTCCAGAATATCGCCTGGAGGAACCAACAGTCCTAGAGACATATCAAAATAATACTTGTATCAGATGCTACGCTAACACACAAATCCATGAAGTCAGAGGCTCTGCCAGATATGGCACTGGTCAATCTAGGGTCATCTGGTAGGGATACATAAATATACATATATCTATTTTTAACTACATTAGAACTTACAATATATATATATACACCAATTTATATACATATCTAATTTATACTAGTTGAACAATATATATATATGTATACTCATACATATGCCAAAATACATTTTAAAAAATATATATATATATTGTCAATGTTATTATTAAAATATATACTAATACTAGTACATCACATTAAATACATATACAATATATTAATTATATGTACAAAATATATATATACATTTATACTAAGTATACATATTTAAAATATATATATATATATATATATATATATAGTATATATATACAGAATATATATACATATACCAAACATTATATATTTTTATACCAAAATACATACATATATATATATATTAAATGAAATACACATATACATATTCATTTAAATACGTATATATATAAATCATATTAAATATATATATATATACATATACATATACACCAAATACGTTTATATCTATAAATACTAATAAAACATTTTCATATCTTATATATATATATATATATATATATATATATATATATATATATATATATATATATATATATATATATATATATATATATATATATACACATTAATACATATATATACTAAAGTATATATATACTATGCTTATACCTGTTTAACATTTAATTTAAATAAATAATATACATGTACATATATTAAAATATAGATTACTAATGTATTTATATACTATACATATTCACGTATTATCATTAATTAAAAATACTATTTATATACATATACGTATACATGTACCATTTAATATTAATTAATATACTTATACATATACACATGAACAAAAATACGTTTTTATTAACATCCCAAAATAAATATGTATATACATATTTATATTTATATATATCAATTAATACGTATATTATACACAGGTATATTTACATCAAAATATACGTATTTTCTCTACACCAAAACATACATGAACATACACATACATTAGACTAATATACATTCATTATATATATATACTATACATTAGGTTATATACAAATACGTATACATAGTGAAGGAGGAAGAGGGAGAGAATACTTACAGAGGTTGGCCGGAGTCTCGCCGGAGGAAAGGGTGGCCGGATGCAGTCGGAGCGGGGAGTGCACAGCAGGGAGGAGGACTCGTCGGGCTGCGCCGGAGTGGTGAACGCAGAGGGAGGGGGACTCGGCAATGGTCGGGATGGTGGCGCGAGGGAGCTCGGTCTGGAGGAGTGCAGGGGTGAGGGGGTTGCCGGACTTCGGTGAGCCGAAGGAGGGAGGAGTGATGGGAGGAGGAGCAGTCGGAGAATGGGGGAGGAGCAGCAGGCTCCGCCGGCGCCGGAGTGCGGAGGGCTCGTGCCGGAGTTGGCCGCCGTGGGGAACTGTCCGCCGTGGAGGGGAGTCGGGGAGCTGCTACGGGCCGCCGGACTGGAGTGCAGAGGTGAGGGGAGGTGGTTGTAGATGCTGGTGGAGGGATGTCGGCCGGATGGAGATGCTCGGGGATGAGCAGCGGTTGGCCTGGGTTGGCCGCCGGTGGAGGAAGGAGCACAGCCGGGTTGGTCGGAGCAGTCGACCACGGTGAACAGGGTGGGGGAGAATGATGAATAGTGTTTCCCCCCCTTTCATCTATTATTTGAATTCCAATGAAAAATTAAAGAAGGAGGAGGAAGAAAGAAGGAGAAGAAAGAGAAGAAGAATGGAAGAAGAAGAAAAATTTCATACGTAGGAGAGAGGAAGGTGGAGGCTTGAGGAGGGTGTGGTTACCTAGGTTTTCTAGGGATTAGGGCTTAGGATGGTGACAAGACATAAATAGGGAGAGAGGGTTGTAAATGAAAGGTGGGGATTGACCCATTAAACTTGTGGTCCAGATTTGACATAGAGAGAAAATAATTTATGTGGGAAAGGGTGAGAAATTTAATTAAAAATATTATGTTCCCTCATTGTTTTAAACAATGAGGTGTTGCCACAAAATGCCAATTTGCAAATTAGCTCCCTTAAATTTGGGAAATTACACAAACACATAAAATGACAAAAATTTTGTGGGCGATTCGGTGTCCGGTGTTTTGTAGGGTCAGGGGGCGCTGTAAGATCGGTATGGGCTCAAATAGCAGGGCACTGGAATTAAATTGGAATTTTAGAATCAGATAAAACGGTATCCTCAATTTAAATAGAAATAAATGCAAGTTGTGTTCAACAATTAATTAGGAGTACATGGGGTCAAAATCGGGTCAGGTCATCAATACCAATATTGAAGAAGACTCAGAACAGAATATTACCCTAATTTGGGCCGCACAAAAAATAGGTCAAGATTGCCTCCAATTTCAATTGGAACGCACAACGATACAAAATAGGGATTTATTAAATAACGTCCGCGACGATTTTTTTGCGGCTAGAAATAATGCACAGGGAGCATAATTATGAGTTGCAAAAATAGCAGAATTGAAGGCGGGCACGTCTAGGACAAGATGGTGAAATTTGTTGGAGGACAAAAGTCAGGGTAGTGCTCCAAATATCGAAGCAAAGGCAATGCGCAATAAATTAAATAAAATACGGTAATTAATTAAAATCTCCAATAAATAAATTCTAGATAAAAATAATTAAATACAGAATTCTATAATTCGGACAGGTGTTCGTCTACTGGGCTTCTAGGTCAATTCTGCTAGCTAAAAATAAATGAACACTGTATATAATATTATATTTAATTACACATCTCACATATTTATTTAAATCAAATAATTATCATACACTTACTTAATTGTAACTACAATAATATTAAATATTATTAAAAGTCGAAAATACCCCTGTTTTCGGAACGTGGTAGTGACAAGTCTACCCACCTTAAAAGAATTTCGTCCTCAAAATTTAAAATACTCGTAGTAGCATTTAATCATACACATTATTGTTTTCCCTCAAAGTTTAAATTCCTCAACCACGACATCAGGTAATAATCCACAATGTCTTTTCACAATTTCAAAATTTTGAAATTATTGTATTCCTGAAAAATTCTCAAAATTTATCATCGAACTCCATTCGTATCATAATCTCCTACGAATCTGATGTTAGTTATTAAAACCCGAATTGATATCTACTCCTCTATCTTAATCCAACAATGCACATTTAAAATTTTCATCAAAACACTAATCCATTAGTGATCTAAATCCTCGATTCCTTTTTCCTCACAATACTCAAATAATATAATACTCGCCAAATCCTCAATTAATATTTTTCAATTAAATCTTTATCTTCCAGTCAAATAAAATATTATAATAATCTTCTAAATTTCTCAAAAGTTTTAATGATAATTGTATCATAATCAATAGTCATCAATCCTACCATATTAAATTCTCAACCTCTCATTTAAATTAATATTTATCCTCGAAGTCTAATGATAATTTAATCACATCTCAATTTTGATAAAATCAATGATTTATCAACTCTGCCATATTAATCCTTAATTCTTTATGCTTATCTTCCAAAATTTTAGCATCTCGTGTCTCTTGTCAAGTCATAACCTTGTCATAGATCTTTGCTATGGTCCAAACCCCAATGATCATGGTTTAAGAAGGTTCTACCTACAGTCATGCAATCTAAGAAAGATATAGGTCATGTGTCCTGTCATGGTATTGCAGTCTCTGTCAGGGTGTACTACTAACTACATCCTAACAAGAAAAAATCACTAATACAACCCACGGTACTAGGGAATCAATCAATCAAAAGACAAAACAACATGAGAAAAAGAAAGAACCTGCTAACACATTACCTGCAGTATTTCCTATCTCTAACATACACTTAGCTCTAGCAAATTCACTAACCAATTCCTATTCCTGTACACTGGTACCCATATTAACTAATCATTAATCCACAAGATCCATGCATACATCCATATCGCACACACCTGTCTATTAATACCAAAATCTGATACCAAGAACCTCTAACACGATTATAGGTCAAATGATACATGTAAGGTTGGATACCTCTATCTCTTTAGGTCTCTCTGTTCTACTATAAGTACACCCACTGCTAGTTCTCGTTCCTACGATAGTTGTCCATACTATTTGTTCTTATCACTCCAGTGCACACCAAGTGTAACACCATACTAAGTGCTAAACCCTTTCTAATACAACTCTAGATGGACACCCAAGTCAGTCTGCGGTGCCACCTCAATCATGCTCAAGTCATCAAATTCTTACACATGTATATCATCTACTCATATATTAATATTCATATCTCTTCATCTACCATAAAAATTAATCCTCAAAAATAATCGTCAAGGTTTAACTTCTCGGTCGACTTAAAATAAATTGTATATACTTCCTCAAAATCAGATACTCAATATTGAAATAAAATTTAATCACTCCTAAAATTTTTGTAGTCTTGACCATGTTTATTGAATTCATATTTGAAATCCTCAAAAATTTAATGACATAATCTCAACTCCTCAATTATTCTAAAATAAAGATTTTATTTTCACCCTTTTAATTTATAACTCCACAATGTACATATCAGTGCTCACGGTCTCTGATACTCAAGGTGCACTCAATGCATCTAGTGTCTATAATTGTGTACTAAAAAATTATACTGCCTGAATCACTTGTACTATTACCTCCGATGATCAAAGTTATCATCACATGTATTTCCTTTCATGATTTTCAATCTATATTAACTGGTATATCACCCGATTATCATCACGCAGAGTGCTTGCTGTTTTGAGCGTCATTCTCGACTAACTCTCGAAATAGAACCATTAGCACTTCTTGGTATTATATCACTAGCTTCATTAATGGATCATCTCATCAAGCTCATTAGAACTCATGTTTACCTGTACCTTCTATAATACTCATGTTTCTTTACTCTCATGGGCATGTGTATGATTCTTCATCTCGATTGATGTATGGTATTTCCCTTTAACCTTTTACAGCCTGTTAAACTGATCTGTGATACGCCTCACCATTTTCATTACCAATTCCGATATTTCTCTACCCATGACACCTCATTAACTCTTTATGCGTATATATTTCCTCACCTTTAACACTTCCGATATCAATCATCTAATTGAACATCATGCTCCATTAATCTTAACACAATTCCTGGATACTTAATGTTCACGTAGGTCATCCAATTGCAAAATCATGATTATCCAGGACGAGTATGTTGGCTCTGATACTAACTCTGAGAACTATCACTGATACTCTATACTCTCATCCTACTCACAGTCTCTAATGACCTTATCCCAGCACCATTGTTACAAGGTATTTGCTATGGGTAAATTCTAGATCAATGCCTAATGCTCACATGTCCAACTAGGAAACACTTACAAACTCACAAGCAACACTCAGTCAATACTAATACTCAAGACACAGACATAATTACAATTCACTAATTATCGTACTTAACAAGGAACCCTCAAGGAATAGAATCTCAAAAGGAATTAGATTGAGGACAGAAGGTATCTTTACTGCTAGTAAAGAAAAGAAGCGATGGAACAAAGTCCTGGAATAACAAAAATAGATAAGTCTTGAGATGATATTTTAAGAACCAATTTAAGATACAACCTGATAATCATACACGTCTGTCAGAAATCTTGACACACAGAATCCTCGCCACGCCAGTAAGCATAGATGCGATAAACGACAGGTTCCGTAACTAAGGTATGCAATTCTATAATCATGTCATCTAGAATCCTCACCACGCCAACCGGTATGGCTGCGAGAAACTCTAAATCTCATAACTAAAGTATGTACATCCAAGTTAGGTTCCTATGTTCTCGTCACGACAGCTAATATGGCTGCGATAAATTCTAGGTTCCATAACCAAAGTAGACGTTTTACCTTTCTCACTGTCCTCATCAATATATGTCATCAGATAATACCGTAAAGTTTAGTCCGTAAAATTCATCTCGATATAAATTCAACTCAACAACGATACCAAGAATTTAAATTTAACAACTGGTCGACAAGAATCAAGCTCAATATCAACAAGCGAGAACAGACGAAAACAAGGGGAAAGGAATTAAAATTAGAAATGGTAATAAGATTCTCAAGGGGTCGTCCCAGGAATCTCTCAAAAATTTATGATTGAGTATCCTCTCTCATCCTAGTATCCTATGTCCTATATTCTATAGCAGGCACGCAATAGTGTAACAAAGATGCCACACTACCTCGACATCGCACAACTCGCGAAGTCTGACCTGCATGGGCCACCACTAAAAACGTGTCACGACCCGCACCCGGTTTAGGGGCACGAGTGCGTGGGTACGTCCAGCCTACGCCGCAGCATCGGCGGTAGAACGCTGTCTAGGTCGAGTACTATCTAACAATCTCACGCTAGTATCCAACTCCATAAGGAGATTCGGATAATACTATAAAAATATTTACAACATACTCAATCACAACTACAGCACGATAGGAATTTGAAGAAATGAAAGAATACAACACAAATCTAATGACAACATAATAATACCTGCAATCATTAACTTCCAATCTCCAAGAGTGTCGGAACCAGTCTACTAAGGTCACAGTCTGAAAAAATATTTTCCAGTCAGGAAGGAGCAAAGTACATCTCTAAATAGCAGTTCTATATAAATGACATAAACTATGTAGCAGTTCTAGATGGAAATATACCAGATGCATGTATAGGTACGAGAAATGTACAATGAGAGAAATACTGGAAATACTATAAGTAAATGCAGGAAAAGAACAATATGTCACTGAGCAAGAATCCTATGACTAAGTGTGTGAGTACTAGCCTAGCTTTAACATGTGATCGGCTTGGGATCTTGATCAGGATGGTTACATGTGATTAGCTATGATTCACGAAGGTCAGGCTAACCGTTGGTTAGCTATGAGGCATGTAGAGGTTAGGCTAATCACACGTAACAGCTATGAGGCACTGAGATGGTCAGGCCGCACCCGACGTGAGACGTGGGGTGAGCTATGATGCATGAAAAGTTGGGTATGATCACATATCTATACTAAAATACTCCCCACCCCCGACTGGTATAGTAGATCCAATCATGGTACGCTATGGCACGGGATTTCCTAGGGAGGTAGCAAGTCTCCCCGGAAATCAGTGTCTGTACATGCACAAGATAACAAGGAAACAAGTCTTGTACAAGCTACACCATGAATAAGGAATAACATCTCATGACGAGATCCGTGTATACCAATCCGTGTAACCAATGTGTCAAGAACATGGATATTTACACTAGATACAGTGAATATAGGAGATATCATAAATTAGAAACTAATCAGAGAATGTACTCGCCTTTGGTCCTTAGCTGGTGAATACCGAGGTCCTGTTCCAGAATATCGCCTGGAGGAACCAACAGTCCTAGAGACATATCAAAATAATACTTGTATCAGATGCTACGCTAACACACAAATCCATGAAGTCAGAGGCTCTGCCAGATATGGCACTGGTCAATCTAGGGTCATCTGGTAGGGATACATAAATATACATATATCTATTTTTAACTACATTAGAACTTACAATATATATATATACACCAATTTATATACATATCTAATTTATACTAGTTGAACAATATATATATATGTATACTCATACATATGCCAAAATACATTTTAAAATATATATATATATTGTCAATGTTATTATTAAAATATATACTAATACTAGTACATCACATTAAATACATATACAATATATTAATTGTATGTACAAAATATATATATACATTTATACTAAGTATACATATTGAAAAAATATATATATATATATATATATATAGTATATATATACAGAATATATATACATATACCAAACATTATATATTTTTATACCAAAATACATACATATATATATATATTAAATGAAATACACATATACATATTCATTTAAATACGTATATATATAAATCATATTAAATATATATATATATACATATACATATACACCAAATACGTTTATATCTATAAATACTAATAAAACATTTTCATATCTTATATATATATATATATATATATACATTAATACATATATATACTAAAGTATATATATACTATGCTTATACCTGTTTAACATTTAATTTAAATAAATAATATACATGTACATATATTAAAATATAGATTACTAATGTATTTATATACTATACATATTCACGTATTATCATTAATTAAAAATACTATTTATATACATATACGTATACATGTACCATTTAATATTAATTAATATACTTATACATATACACATGAACAAAAATACGTTTTTATTAACATCCCAAAATAAATATGTATATACATATTTATATTTATATATATCAATTAATACGTATATTATACACAGGTATATTTACATCAAAATATACGTATTTTCTCTACACCAAAACATACATGAACATACACATACATTAGACTAATATACATTCATTATATATATATACTATACATTAGGTTATATACAAATACGTATACATAGTGAAGGAGGAAGAGGGAGAGAATACTTACAGAGGTTGGCCGGAGTCTCGCCGGAGGGAAGGGTGGCCGGATGCAGTCGGAGCGGGGAGTGCACAGCAGGGAGGAGGACTCGTCGGGCTGCGCCGGAGTGGTGAACGCAGAGGGAGGGGGACACGGCAATGGTCGGGATGGTGGCGCGAGGGAGCTCGGTCTGGAGGAGTGCAGGGGTGAGGGGGTTGCCGGACTTCGGTGAGCCGAAGGAGGGAGGAGTGATGGGAGGAGGAGCAGTCGGAGAATGGGGGAGGAGCAGCAGGCTCCGTCGGCGCCGGAGTGCGGAGGGCTCGGGCCGGAGTTGGCCGCCGTGGGGAACTGTCCGCCGTGGAGGGGAGTCGGGGAGCTGCTATGGGCCGCCGGACTGGAGTGCAGAGGTGAGGGGAGGTGGTTGTAGATGCTGGTAGAGGGATGTCGGCCGGATGGAGATGCTCGGGGATGAGCAGCGGTTGGCCTGGGTTGGCCGCCGGTGGAGGGAGGAGCACAGCCGGGTTGGTCGGAGCAGTCGACCACGGTGAACAGGGTGGGGGAGAATGATGAATAGTGTTCCCCCCCCCCCTTTCATCTATTATTTGAATTCCAATGAAAAATTAAAGAAGGAGGAGGAAGAAAGAAGGAGAAGGAAGAGAAGAAGAATGGAAGAAGAAGAAAATTTTCATACGTAGGAGAGAGGAAGGTGGAGGTTTGAGGAGGGTGTGGTTACCTAGGTTTTCTAGGGATTAGGGCTTAGGATGGTGACAAGACATAAATAGGGAGAGAGGGTTGTAAATGAAAGGTGGGGATTGACCCATTAAACTTGTGGTCCAAATTTGACATAGAGAGAAAATAATTTATGTGGAAAAGGGTGAGAAATTTAATTAAAAATATTAGGTTCCCTCATTGTTTTAAACAATGAGGTGTTGCCACAAAATGCCAATTTGCAAATTAGCTCCCTTAAATTTGGGAAATTGCACAAACACATAAAATGACAAAAGTTTTGCGGACGATTCGGTGTCCGGTGTTTTGTAGGGTCAGGGGGCGCTGTAAGATCGGTATGGGCTCAAATAGCAGGGCACTGGAATTAAATTGGAATTTTAGAATCAGATAAAATGGTATCCTCAATTTAAATAGAAATAAATGCAAGTTGTGTTCAACAATTAATTAGGAGTACATGGGGTCAAAATCGGGTCAGGTCATCAATACCAATATTGAAGAAGACTCAGAACAGAATATTACCCTAATTTGGGCCGCACGAAAAATAGGTCAAGATTGCCTCCAATTTCAATTGGAACGCACAACGATACAAAATAGGGATTTATTAAATAACGTCCGCGACGATTTTTGTGCGGCTAGAAATAATGCACAGGGAGCATAATTATGAGTTGCAAAAATAGCAGAATTGAAGGCGGGCACGTCTAGGGCAAGATGGTAAAATTTGTTGGAGGACAAAAGTCAGGGTAGTGCTCCAAATATCGAAGCAAAGGCAATGCGCAATAAATTAAATAAAATACGATAATTAATTAAAATCTCCAATAAATAAATTCTAGATAAAAATAATTAAATACAGAATTCTATAATTCGGACAGGTGTTCGTCTACTGGGCTTCTAGGTCAATTCTGCTAGCAAAAAATAAATGAACACTGTATATAATATTATATTTAATTACACATCTCACATATTTATTTAAATCAAATAATTATCATACACTTACTTAATTGTAACTACAATAATATTAAATATTATTAAAAGTCAAAAATACCCCTGTTTTCGGAACGTGGTAGTGACACCGCCTCCAGCCACCTCCACCGCCACCGTAGACCCCCACCACCACTACCAACCTCTCCGCCACCATCTCCTCCGCCGATCCCCCGCCCTGCACCGACCGCACCATCGCCGTTGACGCCGCTGCCCCCGCTGCAAGCCGGCACTGCTGCTGCTGCTGTTAGCTGCTTCTGCCGTTGCAGCCACCGCCACGGCCAGCCGCCGCCTCCTCCGCCGCCGTGCTCCCGCCGGCGACGAGCCTAGGGCCCCACCGGCCTGACCGGAACAGTACCCCCCCCTCTGATGTACGTATATGTATTATTTTATGTATACGTATATGTATATGTATATATATATGTATATATTTATATATATTAATATATATATATATGTTATTATATATAATTAATTATATATTATTAAATACTATAATACTGTATATACAGTACATATATGTATTTATATATTTTTTGCATTTTCTTTTTTATTATTATTTATATATATATTTATATATACATATATGTATATATGTATATCTATATATATCTATATATATATATATGTATTTATATATTATCTAAATACTATTATATATATAATATATACTAATATACTGTGTACATTATACAGTATAATATATAAATATTATATATATATTTACATCTTTCTTTTTCTGTTTTTTTTATATATTATATATATATATGTATTATAAAAATATATGTATATCTATATATTTACTTATATATGTATTACTATATAATTAAATATATATTATATATATATTATAAATAATAATAATTATTATTGATACAGAATATATATATATATATATGTATATATATATATATATTATTTTATCTTCTTTAATATATATGTATTTCCTTTTCCTCTTATATATGCTATATCTATATGTATTTATATATACTCTATATATATATTTGAACCTTATATATATATATATATATATATATATATATATATATATATATATATATATATATATATATATATATATATATGTATTATGTGTATATATTTACATAAGAATATATACTATATAATTATGCCTTTTATTAAATTGGTATTTACGAATCCTGTAAACATCTTAAACAGAAAACATCTCCAGCACAGTCAGTGACCCCCTGTCACAAGGACCCTCAGTCTTGACAGTGGGATCAGTTGTCCAGCACAGTCAGGAAGTAGGCAAGTATACCTTGCCAAGTATCTTGTTATGTCCCACTGAGGACCTGGTTCCCTTCCAGATTTAGATGAGGCCTACTACCCCACGGTGTATGGTCCAGGACAGGAGACCAGGCATGCCACCGAGGAAGAACTGGAGGAGACACCATCAGAATCTACCTGATTCTAGGAGATGCTCTCTTAGGCGATGGAGATGTTTTACTAGATAGACGATACCCAGTCTATCCTTTTTTGTACTATTATTATATTTTGACAGTGGGTTTGTTTCCACAAGTTGTGTAATATTATATTTCAGACTCAGCATTATATATTTACAGCACTATTTTCTGACATTTCCTGTGGATGAGATAGACTTGCCTTTATTAGACTTGTAGTATTTTAGGACAGCGTAGCACGTTCCCTTGGGTCCATAAGAATGGATTGAACCCTTAGTAACGTGTCAGCTGGCCAATGCCACGTGACCTGGTTTCTCACATTTTGGGACTGGGGCGTGACATGGTTTTAGTGGTGGCCCATGCAGGTCCAGTTTATTGCTAGTGGTACGATGACATGCCCAGCAAGCCTGCTATAGGATAGAAATACTAGGTCTCATCCACACTGACTTCATCAAACTTTTTGCATCCTGGTTGATTATCAATTATAAATTTCTTATGCTTTTCTTATTCTATTTTCTTCAGAAAAATAGACATACCGCGGTGGACATTCGATTGATGGGGCTGACCCAGCAACAGACCCCTCGCCCGAAGTCCAGGGAATCCCATCCACCCCGAGGGACCCATCCCCGAGAAGGATGTTGGTCTACCCAATGACTCCATACCTTCCTCAGAATCCTGCCCAGACAGGAACACCAGCCCAGCATGAAGGGCAAACCTCCCAGGCAGAAACACCACTGCCACCACCTCCCGCCTTCCCTGCCCAGATGCCTCAACTTGAAGGACAAACACAGATGTTCCAGTTCCTCCAGGCTATGATACAAACTCAGTGGCAGCAGACTGAAGCCCTGAGACAATCTCAGTGGCAACAGACTGAGGCCTTGAGACAGACATTAATGGCGGCCTTGGAAAGAACGACTGCCCCAGCTCCAACACCAGCACCTGTCCAATCAATGGGCACCGTCAAAGGCTTCCGCCAGATGAACCCGAAAACTTTTAAGGGTAGCGAATCCCCAGAGGAGATCTCAGATTGGATCTCCAATACAGAAATGCTGCTAGAAGGCTCGCAACTTACCCCCGATCTATAGATGACCGCCGTAAAAGCTCAACTTTTAGGCAATGCCCATCACTGGTGGGAATCCATAGAGCGCAGCGTCGACAAGAATCAAACTTGGGAACAATTTTTGGAGCACTTCGATGCCAAGTACTTCCCTGCAACAGTCCAAAATGCCTTATACTCCCAGTTTCTGCATTTGGAACAAGGAAACATGACTGTTGACGCCTACGACGCGGAGTTCAGCAGATTAAGTCGATTCGGTACCATCTTGATACCGAATGAGCTGGAGAAAGCCAAAAGATTCCACCACGGCCTCACCTGCGAGCTTCAGAGGTATACGACATCACAGTCAAGGATCTCCTACGAGGAGGTTCTTGCAGAAGCGAGGGTACAAGAAGCTATTGGCCGAGGAACGAGACGCTCAAATCCAACCTTCCCGGCCAAAAACCAGCAAGGGGCAGGAGGTCCTATCCGTCGTCCACAAAATCAGACGCATCAGACGACGGGGCCCTACCAGAAGAAGGAACTCCCGACTTGTCACTTTTGTGGCAAGAAGGGGCATTATATCAATAATTGTAGAAAGTAGAAGGGACTCTGCCTAATATGTGGAGCTAGCCAACATATGGCTAGGGACTGCCCGCAACGCAAAGATGCAGTTCATCAGAACGGGCAGAAATCAGGAACGCCTGCCCAAAAGATGCTACCCTCCACATCAGGAGGATATCAGAAGGGACCACCTCTGGCCATTCAGGAGAGCCAGTTCAAGGCTAGACAACAACCCAGAGGACAAAGGCATGGACAAGCCTTTGCTTTAGCTGCAGTTGCCGAAGAACCTGAAGGAGAAACCATCGCAGGTACCATTTTAGTTGCATCATTACCTGCAACCGTATTATTTGATTCTGGCGCAACCCTGTCATTCATATCTAGTAGTTTCGTAACCATGCACAAACTAATCACTTCCCCGCTACCCAAGTGCTGGAAAATTCTAACTGGAGGAGGTATTGTTCCAGTTACCAACATTATTGAAACATGTTCAATAGTTGTTTCTAGTAGAGAACTAAGAGCGCGATTTCTGGTACTCCCAATGCCAAATTTCGACATCGTCTTAGGCATGGACTGGTTAATCCAGAACAATGCTATCCTAGACTGCCGAAAAGGAAGTATCACCTTTAGACCACCAGGACACCCGGAGTTCGAATACGTACGAGTTACCATCGAGCAAGGAGTATGCCAGACTCCTAGAACTTACATGGCAATGGAGATAGAACCCCCAGCACTCATTGCAGAATTCGAAGACGTATTTCCAGAGGAATTGCCAGGCCTACCGCCTGACAGAGAAGTAGAGTTCACTATTGAGCTGATACCCGGAGCTGCACCGGTATCCTCAAATGTGTACCGACTGGCGAAGAAGGAGCTTGACGAGCTGAAGCTGCAACTTGAAGAACTGCAAATCAAGGGATTTGTTCGTCCTAGTGCATCACCCTGGGGAGCACCAGTGTTGTTTGTACCAAAGAAGGACGGAACATATCGGATGTGTATTGATTACAGAGCCCTTAACGCTTTGACAATCAAAAACAAGTACCCTTTGCCGCGAATTGACGATCTGTTCGACCAACTAACGGGAGCTGTGGTATTCTCAAAAATAGACTTGAGATCTGGCAATCATCAGGTCAAAGTACGGAGAGAAGACATTCCAAAGACAGCATTCAGGACTCGCTATGGTCATTACGAGTTCCTGGTGATGCCGTTTGGACTGACTAATGCACCAGCCGTATTCATGAACCTGATGAACAGAGTCTTCCACCAATATCTGGACCAGTTCGTGGTAGTCTTCATCGACGACATCTTGGTGTATTCAAAAAGCCACGAGGAGCACGAAGAGCACTTGAGACTAGTGCTAGAGACGCTGAGACGTGAGAGCCTTTATGCTAAACTAAGCAAGTGCGAGTTCTTCCTTGATCGTGTTGCTTTTCTGGGACACGTGATCACAGGAGAAGGCATCTCGGTGGACTCAGCAACGATCTCATCTGTCGAGACATGGCCAACCCCTACCAACGTCTCAGAGGTGAGAAGCTTTCTAGGACTTGCCGGATATTACCGGAGGTTCGTAGAAAACTTTACAAGAATCGCAGAGCCAATTACCCGTCTTACCCGCAAGGACCAGGAGTTCATCTGGTCTGAGGAATGCCAGACAGCTTTTGATGAGTTGAAGAAGCGTCTGACTACTGCCCCCATCTTGACCATACCATCTGGATCCGGAGGTTTCGTCATCTATAGCGATGCATCCGGAAAATGATTGGGTTGTGTCTTAATGCAACATGGGAAGGTTGTAGCTTATGTCTCAAGACAATTGAGGACTCATGAGAAGAACTACCCCACTCACGACTTGGAGCTTGCCGCCGTCATCTTCGCCCTGAAGCTATGGAGACATTATCTATACGGCGAACGAGTGGAGATATTCACCGATCACAAGAGCCTGAAATATGTCTACACTCAGAAGGACCTGAACCTAAGACAAAGACGATGGCTCGAAGTAATGACAGACTTTGAGATCGATCTGCAGTACCATCCAGGAAAGGCTAATGTAGTGGCTGATGCACTAAGCAGAAGACCATCGGCATTCTTTATGATCACCCAACCAGGTCTGCTGAAAGATCTAGAAAAGTTGGAAATAACGGTCATTATGCCAGGAATTGACGGTCAATTATCAAAATACCAGCTACAATCAACATTGGTCGAAAGAATCAAAGCTGCTCTACCAGCAGATGCAAGATTTCAGAGGCTTCGACAAAGAACAGAGACTGGAATCTAGACAGGATGCCGCATACACGAAGATGGGACTCTAAGATGTGGAGAACGTCTTTATGTTCCAAATAGAGAACTTCGTGAGGAGCTGATGTCAGAAGCTCACAGCTCAACATACTCTATACATCCTGGAGGCACAAAGATGTACAGAGATCTGCGACAATACTACTGGTGGCATGGAATGAAGTGAGAGATAGCACGCTTTGTGGCAAAGTGCCTGGTGTGTCAGTAAGTCAAAGCTGAACATCAGAGATCAGCAGGTCTACTTCAACCCCTCCCAATACCCGAGTGGAAATGGGAACACATTACGATGGACTTTGTTACGGGCTTCCCAAGAAGTCCCAGTGGTCGTAATGTTGTATGGGTGATCGTAGATAGACTCACAAAGGCTGCTCATTTCCTACCTTTCAGAGTCGGACAATCTACCGAAGTCTTGGCAGACATGTACATGAAGGAGATAGTGCGTCTGCATGGAGTACCAGTCAGCATAGTATCTGACAGAGATACGAGATTTATATCTTACTTTTGGCGAAGTATGCAAGAAAGTCTTGGTACCCGCCTTAAGTTCAGCACCTCGTACCACCCGCAGACAGATGGCCAATCAGAACGCACAATCCAGATACTTGAAGATATGTTGAGAGCCTGCATGCTTGATTTCAGCGGATCATGGGAAGATCATTTGCACCTGGTAGAATTTTCCTACAACAATAGCTATCAAGCGAGCATTCAAATGGCTCCCTTTGAAGCATTGTATGGCAGGAAATGTCGTTCTCCAGTATGCTGGAGCGATATTGGCGAAAGACAGATCTTGGGACCAGAACTGGTTGTTCGTACGGTGGAGAAGGTAAAGAAGATACAAGGACACCTACGAGCTGCACAAGACAGACAGAAGCACTGGGCAAATGTTTATCGACGACCTTTAGAGTTCCAAGTGGGAGAGCATGTGTTCTTAAAAATCTCACCCACCCAAGGTACTATCAGATTTGGAGGAAGAGGAAAGCTAAGTCCAAGGTACATTGGACCCTTCGATGTACTAGAACGCATCGGAGAGGTTGCCTACAAGCTAGCCCTACCTCAGACTTTGGAAGGAGTGCATGACGTCTTCCACGTATCCCAGCTGAGGAGGTATATTCCAGACCCGAGTCATGTACTGAACCATTCAGAGATCACCGTCGGCCCAAGCCTATAGTACCAGGAGGAACCTGTAGAGATCCTAGATCGTAGCGAGAAGGTGTTGCGAGGCCAGACTATCCCTCTAGTTCGTGTTGCATGGAGACATCATGCACCAGGTGAATCAACCTGGGAACGAGAAGAGGATATTCGACAGCGTTTCCCCCATCTATTTCCAAACCAGGGTATGTCCTAATATTTCAAAACAATATTTCATTTTCATTATATGTCTATTTTTATTTCGAGGACGAAATATTCTAAGGAGAGTAGATTGTAAACTCCCTCGACCAGATTTCAGTAATTTAGGATTAATTTTAGCTAATTAGAATTTCTGTAACTTTTTAAAAATTATTTTGTTTACATATCCTATTGATTGTGCACCTGTACTTCACATAATTAATTAGAGCATTACACTAGCTGTAATTCCCAAACAAAATTCACCTACCTGCCCTAGACTTATTAAACTAATTTTTTGATTTTTGTACAACTCCCAGATGCTTAATTTTGAGCTTCGTTTGAGACGCACAAGTATCGTTACAAAAGTTTGTATTTAATTCCTATTTTATTTCTTGCTCTTTAACCATCTCTGTACCCCTAGAGATTAAGGACCAACAGGCACCTGTTTTATCCAGACAAAAATACGTTAATATTCTACTTTAAATATACTACAATTAATATATTGGCACCGTAGTAAAATTATGGCCCTACCTGCCTCTAAATAATTATAGAACACCGTGCGCAGTATTTATTAAATAATAAATACGATGACCCGTATCACCAAGAAACCAGGCCCTACCCCTGCCCAGAATCACCCCCACCCCCTCAGGACCCTCCTACAGCTTTTCC